>MU186802.1:239381-263822 GCA_016904865.1 Pissodes strobi | reverse complement strand
ATTTTGCTTTCTGATTGACAGTTTGTAATTTTGGCAATTTCAGTCAATTGAACAAAGTTCACATGGCGTGTGCTCTTGAGGTATTTTTAGGTAATTAAGTGTTAGGTTATCGTTGAACCTTCAACGTGTTTTTTTTTTTTGACAACAAATGATCTGCATCATCATTAATTTGGCATATAATTGGGAAGTATTGCTCTTTAAGTGCCCATTGACAGCTTGAGTTTTAAGCAACGGTGACCAACTGTTATTAAAATGAATTGAAACTGACACAGCACATAAAACTTTTCTAAAGTTTAGTTTTTTTTGCTGAAGCCAAATACTCTGGACCCGGATAAATATGTCTAAACGAGTTGTACCATTCTGTAGGTCATCGACACTGCTGCATTCAAAATTAGTATCGGTGATATTGCTAGATTTGCCATGTTTTTAGAAATATTAAACCTATTATTTTAAATACAATGCTATATTTATTTTATAGTGTGACTTCGTATAACAGGTCCTATATTTTTTTTTTCGAGATAAAAAATAATTAATTTTAATATATGTAATTTAATTTATCTATTTACGGCAGCGCATAATAATAATAAGCATATTACTATATTACTCCTAATAGGTATCTTAAAATTAATGTTCACTAATGAGTGTACTCCTCTTTATTAAGACCCTACTTAAAACCGAAAATTAGATAAAACCTATTACCTACCCTTCCTAATACAGCAAATGTCACAAGACGGATCTTACTTGATAGACTGACAGAAATAGATCATCGTAAAAGTACAAGCAGAGGAGGCAGGCAGATACAGATCTATCAATAAACGAATAATAGAATCAAAATGACTTCTGATCCAAAATTACTTCCAGACAAGGCTGAAGTCTATTATATTATTTATACTATAACTGCATCGTACAGGATTGGTTATCCTGTGAAATGAGATACTCAACTCCATCCTGTTATTCGGACCCCATGAATAAATTGCATCATGGTCCCCCTGAAAATGAGTTAGCAGTAGACTCAAGCAATAAAAAAATCGATAAGTCGTCTGCCAAGATTAGATACAAAACTCCCGATGGTGTAACATCGTCCCACAATACTGTCACAAATTGTCAGCAATCGCTTGCAATCCCTTTGAATGCCGTGGCAATCTCCAGTCAGTCCCACAATCGCGTTTGTAATCTCACAATCCTTTAAAAAAAGCCCAGTCACATACGCAGACCCGCAATCACTATCGCAATCTGACAATCACGCATGCACCCACCTGTTTTTAGGTACCTTCTTCCATAACCAATTGAAAAGACAGCATTAGAACAAAGCGATTTTATTCTCACAAAAGACTTACTTACACCAGGACTACCCTGAAGAATATTTTGAGTACAAATGTCCTGAATCACAAGATGTCTTGTCAAGCCAAAATAAATTATTTAATGAAGATACCATGGAAGAGCTGAATGCTATACAGGAAGAATTAAATTCACTTTCAAACTACAATTCACTGGATACCAAGAACTACACTGGTCATGATTCAAAAACATTAATTAGACCCAAACCTAAGAGTCAAAGATAAAAATATTTTGGTGAAAAAGTCAACACTATGCTGGTTATTTTCCGATAAGAAAGGAATGTTATCCTCGGATAGAACTCTCAGATGTAAACGTATGCAGACTTGTTAAAAAAAGTTATAAATTAAAGCAACAGCACCAAGTACCAATAGAGCTCGGAATAGAGCCTCCCAAAAAACTGCAATCAAAAAGGGCCTCAAGCATGGAAGATGCCGAAACCTCTGAAAGTCGAAGCTATTCGGAAAAGAGTGAAATGGAAAATGAAAGTTTTTCTGAAGAAAAGGAAAAACCGAGGAAAAACATTTTGTGAAGTGTCTGTAATAAATGAGAGACCATAGAGACCTTGATGATTACATTTGGCAAGAGGAAGATATCAAATAGTCGCAGGAAAATTGTCCTTTTTGTGTTAGAAGGCAGAACAAGCTGAATATCGAGAATAGGTTCAAGAACTTAAAAAAAAGTGGATCCACTCAACTTCGCTTTTAGGTTTGTTATACATGCCCATATACCTACTTTGAAATCCTTGAAAGAATAGCATCATAAATATTTGTTTAATTTTTTATTTGTATTTTTATAAGTACCTATGTTACTAACTAAGAATAACCTAATGGCCAAATTAAATACATATGTGTCTTGCTTAGATGTATGAGGTATGTCAGTATTGTCAGTGAGCAGCTACCAAAAATCTTTCTATCATCCGCAATCGGCCATAAAATGGTCTGCAATCAATTACAATCGTCTGCAATCATTCACACAATGCCATCCTTTAACATCCCACAATCATAATCGCGTCGCAATGGCCGAATTGTGGTGGGATGTGTGGCGTAGCAATCGTAGGAAAAACGTGGGGATTATCGTAATACTGTCACAAAATTTGAGCAGATGTTCTCGTAAATTCCCATTGGGAAGTATGACGCCGGTTAAAAAAAAGATTAAGTAATATAGATGCATATCGTGAACTCTGGAGTGCCCCATTGCTGTACGAAACTTAATTGCCTATCTTAGCATACTGTGGTCTTCCAGGCACAGAAGTACCAATCCACCTGTCCAGGAAAGCATCAATAGCTAACGCACAAGGTTAAAAGAGAAGTAATTTGTAGTTAACCCTATTTAACTCATAAAGGTTCCTGCTCATACAAGTTAAAGATGTTACGAATAAATAATCCCATGTCAATTTACTTTAAACCAAGTGGTCGAAACACTTTTGGAATCCCAACTGATTCCACACAGCTCTATAATTCTCAATCGAAGATCTATGTCCCTACTTAAAGATAAAGTTGATATTTTGTGCACACTTCTTAAGAAAAAAAGCAGGCAGGAGTTCCATGTGGACTAGTGCATAGTTTCAGTGGAAGACCCTCAGTAGCATCAACAATTTCGCCTTCTGGATAACAGTAGTACTCATGAATATTCACGTCATTTATTTGATTAAAAATTTGGAACCCCAGGTGGAATTTTGATTAATTTGGCAATTAGAACAACTTATATTATTAGTAGTAGCGTTATGATTAGTACTTATCTACCTATCTAAGAATATCTGAACTGATTTTGTATATTCCATAATTTTAAGTTATGTTACATGTGATGTTAACTTAGTATCGGTTAGTATAGACAATTCTTCGCATCAACTATTGCTAAATTGTTTCACAGTCTGACAATAAAAAAAAAGGGTAATCTGCGAAAGAGATCTGATTGAAATTTCGTTTATGATAGGGAAAATTATCGGCACTTGGAAGCTGCAATCCTATTTAAAACTATAAATCACAATTTTTCAAAGTACGCAACATTTCTGTTCAAATTTTGATGTAGTTTTTGTTTAAGTTTTGGTCATAGAAGGACGCCCCAAAACTGCTCCCAACAAAGAAAATATTTCGAATGTTGTACAAAGTATTTGCTGTTGTAGAAAATTTGTATTTTTCTACCACGCAGTTAACATTAAATCATGGTATAACCCCCATAAAATAAAACTGATTCATCAATTTAGAGAGATTCCTAAATTTGTCTGAAAACTCTATAAAAATGCAATTCCCGATATCTACCTACAAAAAGTTAATGTTTAAGCGGAGTAATAAATAACCTCCTATTATGTGTATCCACATTATTGGCCCTTTCCTTTCAAGTGAAAATCTGATAGTAGGGGATCGGTATTTAAATTGACCTCAAACAAAAATAATAACCGCCTTAGCAATTTTATACTCAGATCAAAGATGTCGAATGGTAAATAGGAACGTTTGGGATCCAGTCAGCAAGGCGCAACGCCAAACCTTTGAGTACCTACAAGATCCGAAAACCTGCAATGGAATAGCTGGCATACTTTCTCTATTTGTCGCTTCTTGCATTTTATTATTTAAGGCCACTTTCGCTTACGAATACCCAATAATTTAGAATAACTAAAAATGCCTATACGGCATGCATTGGGCGGCATCTACAAAATAGTTTAATGGAAATCCGTTATTGACTATCAAGAGAGTAATGGATGACAGCTTTACATCGTTTTTATACACATTTATTATTATTGCGTGCTTAAGTTTTTAATTTTTATTTGATATTTGTTCATTTGTTCGTTCTTAATAAGTGCCGTTAAAGTATAGTAGTGGCTTTTATCTTGAATACGGCTTAAGTTTACTATATTATACAAAGCAAGCAAGTGATCCATAAAACGTAAATCCATATCCATTGCTAAACAACCTAAATTTCTGGCAGATTCTGGGTATGGAATGTTTTTATTATTTATCTCGAGGATAAAATTATCTTGCAATAAAAATTATGATATTTTGCACTACCGAAAAGCAAAAAGTACGATTTTTGGCATTTAATGTTAAATGGTGAGGCTGCAAAAATTGGTTTATAATAACCTAAGTCTTGACCTATCGTATTGGCAAAAAACTTTATGAAAACTGAAATGAGTTGTTGTAAGCTGTCAATTTGATAAAATGATCAAATACGTAAATTAAAAACAGCGAGAGTTTAAGTACACACAGACCATTGTGGTTCAGTCACAACTGTTAGACTTCCAGATTATTGATTCCTGCCGGATATATAATCCTTAAAACTTAATCTATTCTCACTCAAACTTTGCACACAATACACCATGGTCCACCGTGTCAAAGGCCTTGGAAAGGTCCAACAGCACGAGAGCAATATCATTAGTATGTTCATAAGGGCTGAAGCTATGCTGTGGGCTGCTTTAAAGAACGACGCCGACGGATGTACGCACAGAACATTATTTTGGGTTAGAGAACCAGTAATTTATTTATGAACTATTTTTCCAAGGACTCTTTAAAAGATTCGTGATAGATTTATTGGGCGCAATTTGCACAAAGAGCGAAGTTGTTTACCTTGGCAATGGGCTGCATAATTGCTCTATTCTAGGAAATTCGAAACGGATCACCCTCTAAACAAGTATTTATTATGTGGCACATCTGAGGGATTATATCAATACCCACCCACTCAATAACAAAGTGTTGTTGGCTATATGCGGCATGCAGCAGCTTATCATTCAAAGCTTGATTCAAAGGGACGAACTATCGCAACCAGACTCGTTCGACTTAATGGAATTGAAACTAGATTCAACTTCTTCAGTGGAGATCAATCTAAAATTAAAAACGCCACTGCCTAAATGCGGCAAATTATTATATACATTTTCTGTATTTCTCTATTTTTTTTTTAATTCATGAATGTAGCAATTTTATTGCTTATTTCATTGGGATTAGCAAGATTGGGTGGAATTTATTTTTTTTTCTAGACGCTTAATTCTTTGTTTCACGCCTAACATAATTTAGTACAAAATTCAAGTTCTTCATATCGAATTCTACCATCCTCAATTTTAGTATTATTAAATTTTGCCAGAGCCTGTCCCTTTTCTTCACCATTACTTTAAGTACAGGATCATCCAACGAGGACTGATCAGGGCTATATTTGTGGCCTTCCTCCTATGTTTAAGAAAATGTGAAATGACCATCTTCTGTATTTTTTCAGGGCGAATTTGAAAGAAAACTTAAGAATATGATTTGAATTGAAATAAACAAGATAATAAATAGCGATAGCGAAAGAACTGAGCCATCACGCTCTTTTAGATATTTAGCATTTTTCTCGATAACGGCTGCGATCAAAAATTTGGGATTTGGGATGATTTTAGGCGGTCATTTGTTTTTGACGATTCGATTTTTCGTTTCTGATCTATTACATCATACGTGGGGCTTTTACAAATTTTACTGTGATACATGATAACTGTCGAAAAAATTAATTGATATTGCTGATTTTTTTTTGACGATCTTCCGAACTTTCTTGAAATTGGCGAGAATCGAAAAATGAAGAGCATTTTTTTGGGGTGCATATTTTTGAAAAAGGGGCCACTTTGGGTCGTTCTAGCGCAGAAAAAGTTACGAGGATCGAAAAAACCAAGACTACAGTTCGAGAAAAACTCTCTTAATGCTTCTCTTATGGAAAACATCGGAAAAATGGACTCTTGAGAGAATATAAAAAAAAGATTTCTAGTCAAAAATAAAGTTTTTAATTTTTTTTTCTCGAGCAATATTTTTATCATACAAAAGCGGATTACCTGACTAGAATCTATGTCAAAAAACCGTACAAGAATTCAAAATTTTTAGAAATAGATGCCCTTTTATGCAGGGTGAGTTGAATTTCATTTATACTTTGCGATTTCGGGTTTTGACACGGTATGGTCACGACATAATATTTTAATACTGGAAAATTGAACGATCTTCGTACCTTCGTACACTAAAAAGAGAGATTACGAGTACAATATACCAAAAAATCGCATGGATCTGATTGAAAATGCAGAATTGATAACTGTGTGTAACTATGTACTCATATTCACTTTTGAATTTGATATAAGTGTTTCAATGAAAGAGCAGCTCAGAGGTAAATCGTTCGTCTAACATGCGAGAGGTATATACCACGTTTGATGCCCAGCGCCTCTAAGATTTTTCTTTTAAATTTTATTGAAGTTTTCACTTTTGTCGCGTGGCCCAAAGCCCACACCGTAATTTTTTAATACAATTTCTTAGACACAAATACATGACAATAAGAATTCAAGTAGTAATGCTTGCCCAGTAATGGAACAAAATAACCCAACAATGAAGCTGCTTTAAGTCTGCAGACAAAGCATTGAAAGGGCAAACTCCCTTGTAAAATAGTGATTTTTAAATAATTTTTAATAAGGTGCTTGTAAGGACAACTTTGATATCTTCTTCGTAGGGTGTGTTAATTACTGCGTCGCAACTCATATTAAAATAGTTATTTACATTACTAGATGCGAAAGTAAATTTTTTGGTGTAAGGAGGTTTTTGAATAGCCGAATGTCAAAGTCTGTCAGAGTTTTCGAATTGTTTAATTTCGCTAGTCTAAAATGTTCTCTCAAGACCAAAACGTTGCTACTCAGAAGGCGGCTTAGTTGGCGAGAAGTCGAAAGACAGATACTAACAAACGTATAACCTGTTTTTAGAATGGTTGGCGATAAAACCGTTTCTCAAATTGACGAAAATGTGATGTTAGCGTACTTCCAAGAGAAATCTGAAACCTCTCTATGGTCGCAATATTCCATGATTAAATTGACTATTTCTGTGAACAAAAATCAAGGTATTTCGCAGTATAAGAAACTCATTGCATTTATTAAACGAAAAAACGATAATTACGAAGCTAAAAAATCTAAAATTTTCAGAAAAGAAGAAATAAGAAAGTTTCTACTTGACGCTCCTAATTATAGCTATTTATCTGTGAAAGTGATAGCAGTAATGGGAATAGCTGGAGCATGCCGGACCAATGAGATCCATAAAATGAAATTGAAAGACGTCGAGATCAAGGATGACGTAGCTATTGTTAAAATCCTCCAGAGCAAAAACAAGATTCAAAGAAGTTTTGTGCTAACCGATGATGTAGGTCCAGTTTCTTTTGTGAGGTTACTACAAGATTGCACTAAAGCTATGAACGAGGTAGGTGTGTGAATAAGGTGATTGGAAAACACACTATTTCGAATGTTCCCAAAGAAATAGCCAAATTTTTGAAACTTGAAGACATAAATAAATACACTGGTCACTCGTTTAGCAGAACATCAGCTACGTTTCTCGCAAATGCTCCAGGTGTCGACATTTTGGATTTGAAAAGACATGGCGGTTGGAGGTCTTCGTCCGTTGCAGAGGGATATATTGGTGATTCGTATACTAATAAAATTGAAATTTCCAAAAAGATCTGACATGAAAATCCTACTTTTATTACATCTAACGAAGTGAGAGTGACAAATAGAACGAGTTTTAATATGGTCCAAGCTTATAAATTGAATAACATTCCATCAATTTATCCTTCCAACTGTTCAAATTTCACTGTTAATCTTAATGATAATAAATAATTATTATTTAAGTTTTATATCATTGTTGTTATACCACTTGTTTCTTCAGTAAATAGGTATAAGCATTTTGTTATTAAGTTTTTTCCAAAATTCGGTTGAATAAATACAATAAAAATTTCTTACGAGTATTCGTGTTTTTTTGTCCTGATCCCGAAAGTAGTACTTTCGTAGCTAGCAACGTAGTCCTTTCGTAGCTAGCGACGTATAATATTCAGGTAAGTTTAAGGTTTACTTTCGTTACTCCTATTTTGAAATCGATATTTAATTAAAATCGAGTTTATTTTTTTAAAGGCGATAAATATATAAACATCTTTAACAATACAGCTTGTAAGGAAATACTACCAAAAAAATAAATACATATTTGCTATTTATTGGTTTTGCAACTATATAATAACATTATATATGTTTCTAATTAACGAATTCCAACTACTTGTAAAAGATTTCATTAAAATATTGTTTTATATTGCCCAAGTAATTCAAAAGTGCGATTCTCAGTAAAATACCGCTACTATACTATCGTGTTGGGCCCGCTGTAACCGAGAAAATTAAGGCGTAGAAATTAGGGTATAATTACCTTAAGGCAGCTGTTTTATGACAAGTATATCCTGTCATCTATTATCATCAAGTTTCTGTACCTGTATGGAACAAAATGACTCTTTGTTATTATTTATTTCATTGGAACGAATAGGCAGCGAGGTCGGCATGGGTTATTAAATTCCTATATTTTAAAACTGACGTTAATAAAATCGGCATCAGTGGATTACTTAATATAATATGTAATATAGGATTTAGTTTATATTTAGCCCATTTTAGAGTTAATGAAATAAGGTTGTTTATCATCCTTTATTAATCGTTAATATATTCGTGCTTGATGTCTTTTTTTAAGATTTATAGGAGACGTTTACTCCTCGGTTTACTCTTATCTAAGCATTCAGCAGATACATGAATAATTTCTTTCAACGTGCATGGTGTCCCGATTAAGACTGACATAACACACAGCCAAATGTACCGGTTGATTTTTAGTGGATGTTTCCATTTTAATCAAAAGTTCCAACGCATCGGTAACCATTTCCAAGATTCCAAGGTTTGCTACACACGTATGGTTGTTGTGTTGTGGTTAAGAGGAACATTTGTGAAGAATGAGTCCATATTAAGGATATATTTATCTGAAAGTAAATATTTTTTTTACTATTTCACTACTTTATGCTCTGTTTTTCCTACGGGTTCGAAATCATCAAGGCCTCAACTTTCTCTGCTCTTCGATTTTTGAAACATTATGTTTTTGTCCCTCGCTATATTGTTCTCTCATGACGTGCCCTAAATATTGCTAATTTTTGCTTTTGTTCCTGCTCGGATTTCTCTATGTTCTTATTTTTTCTGTTAGGTAACTTTTGATGCCTTAAAGGAATAGCTCCAAACAGGATCAGTGATTATGAAGGTCGAATTTCAAACCAGCACTAGCATTTATATGGATATCCCGATATATTGCCTTGCAACGAATTTGAATTTACAAAAAATATATAACTATATTCTTATTTTGTCAAAGCATATTCCCTCTTAATATCTTACAAAACAAGCTTTCGAAATTTGAAAACTTCATTTAGAAAAAAAATTCATTTACCAATTTAAAATGAGGTTAAAAAACTTTGGCCCACCTTTTTGCTGGCTAGTTTTTATACCGTATTTCGTCTAATGATCACTCTAGATAATACTATTCGCTGTATTGTCTCCATTTACATAAAATTAGTTCATTATTTATGATACTTAAGTAATATATTTCGGTGTATATCTGAATAATTTATTAGCTTATTTCCCTTACAAATACCAACAATAAATGTGAACGTTCCAAATGTATATCGCCGTATTTTGAAACTCAGAAACAAATAATAAATCAGGAAATTTGGCATTCTTCTGTTTTGTAAAGACCACTAAAATGCGGGACAGGGAATGTTTTTCTCGAGATTTGTTTGTAAAAAAACACAAAATATACTGGTTATTGATTATATATCAAATTGCTCTATTGTTAACGAATCGATACTTATATAGCTTCCTAAAAGATCCTATTCGTTACATCGCATTGAGAGTACATTGACATTTCTGCCAAGAATTCATCCAATTAAGTCTATGAAGGACCTGAAAAAAAACAGAACGAATCCGTTTTCCGAAAAAATCGTTCAAAATAAAAACATCAATTGTTTCGTTTTTAACCTCATTTTTAATTTATTGTAACTTTCTAAAAAAATATCTTCTTTATATGAACTTTTCTTCTTTTGTCAGATAATAATAGGAGATGTGCGATAATCGTGATATTTTTTGGGTATCACAGTCACTACAACTAATTCCATCATCATCATCCTCTGAAGGGAACTGAATGGTTACTGGTCCACATTTCAAATCATTCACTTGAAAATAAACATTAGATTCTTTGGTAAAATAGTGGAAAAATTAGTTAAACATTTTTCCTTCAATGACGAAATTGTGTCTTCAGAATCTGATTATCTCTAAAATGTTTTGATAATCTCTGTGTTTTGTGGTTTATTATCTTTTTATGATATAAAAGTTGTTTTGCTTTTCTTGGTAATAAATTTATCTAAACGGATTTATGTTTTAAATGCTGTTTTTTTTTTGTTTTGTATAGGAATATCATGGGTCGTTTTTTTTTTAAGTATGTTTTGTGTTTTTTGTCAGAGTTTAGCTTATTAGACTTTCCTATTTAGTTTTTGTAGTATAATCAGTTTCATTTTGCTACAGTTCTATTTTTTAGAATATGTAGGATTCAAGAAAAAAATTAATTTGAATTTTTCCGTATTTTAGTTTTTACATCTCTCGACATTTTTTTTTTTTGAACTATTAAAACACTACAGACCAGCAATATTGGTTTTAAAAAAAGAAATAAAAAAAATAAATTTATAACGTGGTTGATAAAGACATGCCTTCATCTGAAGAATCATTTATGACATCAGTATGACGTTCCGTCAAGTTGAAACTGATGGTTCTCATACCCACTCGAGGTAGGATTTCTTCTTATCAATCTTTTGGTTCATACATTTGATCATAAAAACTAGTTTATTTGGTTTGGTTTTTTCTCGGACTGGATCAAACCAAAAGATGAAAAAAATATCTTTCAATTCCCGCTGTTGATGCAACAGCACTGGACAACCGTTCCAACAATTAAAAAAATTTACATTTATCTGTCCAGTCTGATATCGATGATAAATATCGCCTATCTCCAAACCCTATTTCTTATCACAGTGTTTGTACAATAGTTGTATTTAGTTTCTTCAAGGACATTTGGATATTTCTGAACTTGTAGTCCTTCCAGATTTAGTGGAGTAGCTTTATAAACAACGGACTTAAGAGAAGTCTACATAAAAAGTCGTGGAGTTAGGTTAGGACATTTTGCAGGCCACTCGGTCCACCTTCTCGGAAATTACTGATCTGGCAAAGTCAACGGACAAAATAGTAAACCGTTAACCGATAGTCAGCCAATAGAAGATACCAAGATTAATTAATCAGAAATATCTTGTTTCTCAAAATTAATTAGCATTATATTCATATAATGACGATATTTTCTGAAAAAATCGTCGAAATTGAAAAAAATATTTTTTTTCGTTTTTTGGGTATCACAATCACTACAATTAATTATATTATCATTTGTCTCTGAAAGGAACTAACTGGTTCACAATTTAACTCAATCACTCGAAAAGAAGAAATAGATTATGAGGTAAAATAGTAGAAAAATTAGTTGAAATTTTTGCCTTCAATGACGAAATTGTGTCTTAAGAATCTGACTAGTTCTAAGATTTTTTGACAATCTCTGTGTTTGGTGTTTTATTATTTTTTTATGAGACAATAGTTATTATGTTTTTCTTAGTAGGTAATAAGTTTATTTAAACAGATTTATTTTTTAAATATTGTTTTGTTTTTGTTTTGTATATGAATATCACAGCTTTTGTGTTTTTTGTTAGAGTCCAGCTTATTAGACTTTCCCATTTAGTTTTTGTAGTACAATCTGTTTTATTTTGCTATACCTAGTTAGGTTTTTTAAATATGTAGAATTTAAGAAAAAAAGTAATTGGAATTTTTCCGTAAAAATGTTTTTTTTTTTCAAGCTATTAGAGTAATGATTTAAAAAATAATGAAAAAGTTACATTTATAACGTAGTTGATTAAGACATGCCTATATCGGAAGAATCACTTATGACATGAGATGACGTTCCGTCAAGTTGAAATTGATGGTTCCCATGCCCATTCGGGGTTGGATCTCTTCTCATCAATCTTTTGCTGTGTATATTTGAACACAAAAACAGACTGGACCAAATCAAAAGATGAAAAATATCTCTTTCAATTCCTGCAGTGCATCCTTTGACACAATTCAAAAAATTCTAATTTATTTTTTATATAATATCTTCCAAACCCTGTTTCTTATCACAATTTTTGTACACTAGATATTTAGCTTCTTCAAGGACATTTGGATATTTCTCAGCTTATAGTCTTTCCGGATTCAGTGGAGTAGCTTTATAAACAACGGACTTAAGATGACCCTACATCAAAACGTCGCGGAGTTAGGTTAGGACATTTTGCAGGCCACTCGGCCGGATGTCAAGTTCTAAAGTACCATCCCCTGTAACTTTTTTCATTTTTGATCCTTCTTTCTCTTTCAGTTATACCGGGGGCAGTAAAAAGTATATATTTTTTAAATAATACACCCCATTCGATAAATTTTCTCAAACCCTATTCAGTAATACCTTATTTTTTGACGCATTAAGTACATAAAATATTTTTACATTTACGTAAACTAGTTGGATACTTATTTAATAAATATCTGTTTTAGAAGGACAAAGTAGGGTTACCTTAGAGGCAGGTTCTCAAGTTGCTCTTCTGCATAATTCTCTAAAAAATCGCAATAAAATGGACCAGTTAGTGTATTTTAAAAAAATATGGTCCTATTATTTTATTACGTGGTATTCCACAACAGACATTTACTTACTGTTTCACAACCTTGAAATCGCGCTTCTCTTACAAATTCTGGATTCTAAGTTGGCCACGTAAGCTCGTTCTGTAGCCGAAGCATTATATTTATTTTCAATAAACAAACACAAAATTTCCTGCTTTTCTTCTCGTGAATAAACCATTATTCTCTTGAAAGTGAATAACACGGAAAAAACACTGGACTTATCTTGCAGCATGATGGTGCTCCACCACATGTAATACAAAGAGAGCGATTCTATCTTGATACGCATTTTAACGAATGGTTTCGATGAAATAATAAATTGAACACATTCTTCACTGTCATCGATTAGTCTAGTGATTTTGATCAATACATTCTGTCATTGTCATCGATCAGTCTAGTGATTTTCCGTGTTATTTGCTTCCAAGAGAATAATGGTTTATTCACAAGACGAAAAGCAGGTAATTTTGTGTTTGATTATTGAAAATAATTACAATGCTTCAGCTGCCGAATGAGCTTACCAAGCGAGGCATCCAAATCGCAGAGCCCCAACAAGAAAGACTATCAGAAACATAATTATATACGACATTTCGAAGAACGTCGACTCTAGAAACAAAGAAACGCATGTCAGCTAATCGAGAACATAGAGAACTAGATATTGTTTTACACTACATGTAGAAAATCCGATGAGATCACTAAGAGTAGTATGAAAAGATTTGCCAGAACAATTTAAAAGAAGAGGAAATTCACATGAAAGACTGCAGTTCAGCAATTTAATGTGAAATAGATTTAACAATGATAGAGGTTTTTTTAAAACATATATTATAGACAGATGTATCCAGCTTCTCCACAAATGGCATACCAAATCGCCAAAATTTCAGACAGTGGGCAACTCAGAATCCAGACTTTGTAAGAGAAGTGCGGTTTCAAGGTCGTGAAACAGTAAATGTGTGGGGTGGAATACTATGTAATACCTAATAGGGACAAATTTTTTTGAAAATACACTAACTGGTCCACTTTATTGCGATTTTCTAGAGAATTATGTAGAACAGCAACTTGAGAACCTGCCTCTAAGGCAATATGCGCATATTAGTTTTCAGCATGATGGTACTCCACCACATGTAATACGAATAGTGCGATTCTATCTTGATATGTATTTTATCGAATGGATTGGACGAAATGGAGCAATCTCATGGTTAGCAAATAGTCCCGATTTAACACTGCTGGATAATTTTTTATGGGGATATATAAAAAATAAGATTTACAAACTGATCATTAACATAGACGATATCAAGTATTTTATTAGGCAAGAGATCAATATATAAAATAAACAATAGAAAATGAGTTAGTTCACCTACAGGCAAGTTGTAAAGAAAGTGTTGCTAATCAGGGAGGAAATATTCCTTCCGACCAGTAAAAAATAATGTTGATTTGTTACAATTTTTTATTTTTATCTAGATTTAGATACCTATTAATTCAGTGTTTTCTTAGTTAATTTACTTTAATAAAGTATATGGAAATATGTCAAATAAGGTATTACTGAATAGGGTTTGAAAACATGTATCGAATGGTGACATAATAAACAGGGTGTATCATTAAAAATATATATACTTTTTACTGCCCAAGGTATAACTGAATTGCAACTGAAGCACCGTCTAAAGAAATATCTTTAAACGGTAACTGAAGTACAAAAATTTCCCATTTATGGCGATTTTTTCCTTTTTGGGGTATACGATCAAAAATAAAAAAGTTACAGGAGGTGGTACCTACTTTATAACTTGACACACGGTACTTTCGGAGCGTTTGTGTTAAAGGGCGATATGACTGAATGGTGCAGATTTATTTTATTTACTCAACTGAATGGCTCTTATAAATTATTCCCGATATAAAAGCGCAAGGACAAAGCAGAGCATATATTTAACTCAATTCGATTTTTTGTTATCTGATCATGTGGATTCGAAAACCTCATTCAAAAAATAAAATAGAAAGAAACGCAACAAATTAAAAATGAGGTTAAAAACTTTCTCTTGACTAGTTTCTGTATTTGTACAGTATTTCGTTTAATGATTACTCTACTAGACGATATTGTTCAATTGTCTCTACTTACATCAAATCGGTTCATTATTAAATTTGTAATACGTAGTGCCAATGTCTACAAGTCCGAATAACTTTACTCCTAGATTAATTACTATGGCTACAATTTTATTGTATTAACAATCGTTGTCATAATAAATAATTAAAGAATAAAGTTATCCATACTTAAAGAAACTGGGCATTAATATTATATTTCGGGGTATATATCTGGAAAATTTATTAGCTTATTTTCTATTACCAATAGAAACCATAAATATGAACGTTCCAAATGTATACCACTATATCTTCAAACCCAGAAACAAATAATAAATCCTCTATTTCGTAAAGATCACTAAAATGCTGAAAGTAGAATGTTTTTTTCCGAAATATTCTACAAAAAAAAAACAAAATATATTGTTTATTGGCTATATATCAGATTGCTCTATTGTTAATACATCGATTCTTATATAGCTTCTCGAAAGAAACTATTCGTTACTTGGCATTGAAAGTCCAATGACATTTTTGCTAGCAATTCCTCCAATTAATCTACACAAAGCGATTATACTTAAATGAAATTAATTTTATTTTTGATACTTATGAAAGGAGTCATTAATTACTTAGTTTTAGGTTAAAGACCTGACATTGCGTTGACTCAAAATATTTAAATTCATTATTCATAATGTTGCTAGCGAGTACATGCAACTGTTAATGATTTTTGGACTTATTTAATATACCTTAAACTGTATAATAGCGACATATAGTCTACATACCCAACACTATTTTGTTTTTCATCCTAATACATTACCTCAAAGTACGATGGCGTTATTAATTAGTGTCACTCTTAAAATGTAGACGCAATTCGAAATTCTGACATAATAAATATACACTTTTGTACATAAAGTGCTCTAAGATAGTTACCATCAAATTCTAGGATAAGTATACTACCATTTTGAGGTGACACATACCTCACAATTTGGAGCTACCTCAGAATATCGACTTAATTGTTTCATTATTTCAAATATAAAATTATTTTGCGCATAACATCATAACTCAATCAACTATCGAAAATGGTCTTTTAAGGAAAAAATCGATAGCTGTTCAAATGAATTCCGTGATCGTTCAGAATTGCAATCTAATATAGTAAGTAATAAGAATAGAGGAAGTTGAGTGAACAGCACTTCACCGGCAATGGTAATTCATATTTCTACTTCGAAACAATTTTATTTGTTAAATTGGATAGGTTGCATTGCGTTTCGCGGAATTGTTAAATCTAAATTACTTTAGCGATGCAGGCAGGTAAATAGTCTACCCGAGTAGAAATCTATCAACTATGCAAATTGTGTCATTTATCTTTATTCACTGAGATACAATGGCTGGTATTTTTTTATATTTTATAAAGTTTTTTCTGCAATATTAATACTTATACATATAATAGCTATACATAGTACGGGTTGAGAATATAAGTGAGTTTCATTCCTAACATTGATCTGGGTTGTCGTTTGGGTGATTCTGTTTGGATCAATTTTGGTCATAAAATGAATAATTTTAATTTAAGCTTCTAATCATAAATTTAATTTTGTTTATATAGAATTCGTAAGAAATTGAGCTGACCAATTCCTTCGCTAACTCTTCGTTGCTCAGTTCCGAATCCGAATTGGAAAAGTCTGAGGCTCAACATTAAGCACAATCTGAGAAGTCTGAAAGAGAATACGATTTTTAATTATACTGTCAGCAGCACTGCTAACTATTACGTTGGTAAAAACAAAGAAACTAAGTGGTCTAAATATGTTCCCAAAATCACAAGAGACTTGTCTACGAATACTGTTGTCTGTCCGGTTACCGATTATAAAACATACAAATACCATCGAAAACAACCATATTACCCTTCCCTAGAATGAAAATTATCTGAATACACGGGACGAACATTACACCGACATCGGAAGATTGACATCTAGGCATAACGCTGAACTGCAATCTCAAATGAAATAAACACATTGAAGGAGTTGTAACTAAGGCTACGAGGGCTCTCATGGTGTGCCGAAGCCTTGCAGAAAAAACCTTGGGATGTAGACCAGAAATCCTGTGATGGATGTAAGCAATGATAGTAAGACCCATCCTACTTTACGGGTCTATCGTTTAGTTCAAGGAAACGGACAAGCAGAGCATACAATCAGCTCTCAACAATGTACTAATGCCTGGCGTGCATAAGCATAACAGGCGCAATGAAAACTTGCCCAACAGCAGTAATCGAGGCAATTGTAGGCCTCGCACCTCTACACATTGTTGTAGAGAGAACAGCTAGACAAGCAATTACTAGAATCACAAGAGAAAGAGCGGGCGAAGGGGGATGGCTTAGAAAGAGCGAATTAACATCCTTGACAAAGCATATACCACTTCTTGGGCTCCCCATGGACGATATGGTCAAAAGGTACAATTTTGAAAAATACTTCACGGTCGTGATAAGAAGAAGAGACGAATAGAAAAAGAACACCACTTGCATTCTCACATCGCAGCAAAGTGTCATAAAATGGTATCCAGACGGGGCAAGAACTGAACAAGGGACCGGAGCTGGAGTATTTGGGCCAGGAACCAAATTCTCCGAAGTAAGCAATGGGAAAATACCTGGACATATTCCGGAAATTAACGCCATAGGAAGATGTGCACAGTTTAAGTTCGACAGAAACTATAGGAAGAAAGAGATTGTCCAATTCTTAGACAGTCAAGCAGCCATCAAAGCGCTGAGCTCAACAACAGTCAGCTCCAGAATGGTATGGGAATGCCAAGATAGGCTGAATGAACTAAGTAAAAATAACAAATTATCCCTTCAATGGATATACCAGGACACGCTGGGATAGAAGGCAACGAAAAAGCAGACCAATTGGCGAAAGTAAGAGCACAAACTTTAGGACCGAAAACTTTCTGTGGCATAAGGACGCACACCTACAAGGAAAAATTCAAGAAAGAAAAGCGAACTTAATGGATGAGTCAATGGGAACGCCTTTCAGGGTTAAGGCAATCAAAGATGTTTCCAGGGCCCCCTCATCCAGGAATATCAAAACGCGTTATAACACTGCGGAAGAACAATCTCCGCATCCTCACCGGCTTTCTGCCGGTTAAGAAGGCACTTAGAGAGAATAAAAATTGAAAAGAGGATAGTTGCCGGTTCTGTGAGGAGGGCGAGGAAACCCCGGAACACCTTCTCACGGAGGGCGAAGCGGTCGCGAACAGGCGAATGGCCTGTTTCGGGTCCCGCATCGTCGAACAGGAGGAACTTTCATCCATAGATCCATCCAGACTGCTTGCTTTTATCCAAGCACTGAAGCTGGATGAGGTAGGTACTCTGATTGAGAATCACATCAACGGAAGCACCATGGAAGGCGGACATAATAGATCTATACAGGGCGCAGTGTATTAACACCTCCCTAGATCATTCATTCATTCATTCATTCAACATACAAAAAGAAAGGACAAGAAATAGTGTCATTTCTGTAGCGCTCGATTATTTTTTTCGCCACGCCGCGCCGTCATGGCCAACTAATAACAAAACTTAAAAGCCGTATAGCATTTTTACAATCGAAAAATGCTAATATTTCAAAAACTACAAGTTTTTCGAATAGACCTGCAACCTTATACAAAGTCGCCCTGATTTTAAATGTTAAATAAGATATAATTATAGAAATAGGGAGTTTCTATTTGAAGAAAATTACTTAATGTTGGTTTTTGATCATCCTGCATTTATTTATGATAAAAATTTCAACACTGAGCACTAAAGTAGATCCCCTCCTACAAGGAAACTAACTCCAATTAAATAATAAAGGATTTCAATAGGAGAAATTGATGGTTATATTTAGACCTGCAAACGTCATTTTTGACATAAAATTGAAAATATGTCAAAAACGATTAGACTAGAATAGAATATTATATATAAATTATATAAATATATATCGAGAATTTTCCGAGGAATTAATAAATGCCTTAATATACAGGGTATTCTATTTAAAATCAGGTAGTGGATACACCACAAAAATGCGAACACCCTGTATATATAAAAATATATTATTTGAAAAGCTTAAGTAAATCCAAAGAACTTTTGAAATAAACTTTTGTGGTACACCCCGTAGATTCTGAGATAAGGTGTTATCCCATAATAAACGGGCCACCCTGTTACATAACATTTAATTATACAGGGTGTCCTAGAAAAATGATAATTGTGATAATGTTACTGGCTTTTCTTTTATTATAAATTTAACTTCCTAACAGCAAAAACGTGTACAATTTTTATTACAGATCATCGGAATACAATACATAAAGTAATATAAATTGTGCTTTTATTTAGAATGATTCAGAAGAAAATATGTTATTCATCTATTATTTTTTATTAAAATTTTTTGTTTCATTTAAGTACTGTTCTTCAATAAATCAGTAGTTACATAATTTACAAGGCAATTAATTAATAATATATTCATTCGACAATATCTGGATATTGTGACCGACACAGAAGTGTAGGGTTTCATATATATTTTCACCTACAGCGTCCATTTTAATAGATATTAAAAAAAAATTAATACACAAGTTGTAGAGTTTTTCATGGACCGCATTTATTATTAGAACAGATAAATACGCAAAATAACGCTGTCAAAAAATATAATTTTTATTTTCATAAATTGAATCGCTTTGTATATGGTGCATTTATCAGATGGTACGAATTTCGACTATACTAGGTCTCATCTCTATCTTTAAAACTAGCTTAGAAAAACGATTTTCGATGGTCTGTAATGAGAAATGTGAAACGATTTTGCTATTATAACTTTGAAGGGGAGAAACGCATGATAAAATCCAATGAAAAGTGGCAAAAGTATAAAAAGGGGAATATTTTTTTCTAGGATGATGAATATTATGTACAACTATTCAAACGCGAATCTTTAGTACCATTCTAACTTTCCACCTACTACACGAGATATATCTATATAAATCAGCTTGACAAACATAACTTAAACCTAATATTTTTGCGCAATCTGTATAAACACTAACAAGCTTGGCACAATTGTAAAAATACACTTACATTTATAAGATAAATAACAATCAAAATTTCAGGAAAATTGTTGGTCCCCAAAAAACCATAAGATGTGTGATGTCGTTTTAGGAAGAGGAAAAATAATTAAACTCGGAATTTGACATTTTTCCAAAAAAATCATTGGCCTCTAAATGAAGTACTCAGCATTCATTTCAGTAGGTACCTTATGTTTTAAGCTATGTCACCCATTTTCGGGGGTGTAACAATAAATATATGTATATAGTTAAATAGAATAATGCTATTTATTATATCTCACTGTATTTTTGCGCATCTTTGCATACTAGTCTCATCCATTGGTTTAGTTACCTTCTTATTTAAGATTTTGCGAGCTCGTTGAGTTTTATTGAGTCGCTAAACCACGATTTACCACGAACACTTAATCTGGTTTTACATTAGCATTGTGTGACAACTTGTGGAGACAGATAATCCAATATAACCCCCTAGAAAAGTTCGTAAACTTACTTGTCGTTTTTAATATACCAAATTATGTACCCATGTGTGGGCACGTACTAGAAAAAGTAAAAGAACGTGACACACAAGTGTGGGACCGTAAGATACGTGCCCCTATTTTTTCCAGAAAAGCGAAGTATATTTACAATAACAATAATACCAAACATTCTGGAAAAAGGTTGTTGCCGAGAATTTTACACAATATTAAATAATAAAGAAAACAGATTTATAAATATATACAAAATGTAGATAGGTACTGTTGCATAGTTGAATCGGCATGAGAAATACAAGTTTCACTTCAAAGTCGAAATTGCACAACACTGCCATAATAAAAACGAAAGTTCCTTTGAACCGCCTATCTCGAATACTTTAAGGCGAGCTTTGAGAGTGTATATGGCTGCCCAAAAAAGTGAATGAACATGGCAAGATTCAAAAGACGAATGTATTTGACAAGGATTTTGTTTGTGAAAGTATTGATAACAACGAGAAAAGTTAATAGAAAGAGCATTCTTTTTAGGCAAGGTTACTTTATTAATTATAATTTAGGTCATTATAGTGTAGCTGACTGTAGCTTTGTTGAGGTATAATGGAGGCTGGCGACTAGAAAGTTTGAATGCGTGTTAATCAAGAGAACATTGCCTTGTCGAGGACCCTAGAATATGAATACCAAGATTTTTAGACAAGTAATTTGAATTCACTTCAAATATGCAATTACTTGCAGTTAAGGAACTGATATTCGTGAATTCCAAAGAATACTATGAAATAAATTTGGATCCTAATAATATTAAGTAAATAGTATCCTTAAATATTTATTCGTTGAAAAAAATATCCCTTTTTAAACCTGCCGTCATTACTTATGCGTCGCTTAATGCATTTTTGTTGCATCGGCTAGTTAAGTACGTACTTAAATTAAATTACTTTCTAAAACATACATGAAAATCTCTATAAATAAAATAATAAGTCATTGATATTTATTACATGCCGTATACATTTCTGCTTGTGTTCATTTCCTTATAGAAAACATACATATATTTCTAACTCAACTGCAAAATGGTTTATCTCTTGTTTTCTAATGTTAGCTAATTTTTTCTATCTCCCTACACGAAATATATTAAAATTCAAGTCCTGGTGAATGTTGATGGTTCGAGAGCATAGTTGACTCATAATGCTAACTCAATTAAGGAACTTCTGGATATCTGTTAAAAGTTAAGAAGACGAAAAAATAGGTAAGGAAATACTTACCTATTGGTAAAATGTACCAAATAATATGCTTCAATTTAATAACATAAAACTATAAGGTAAAATCCGCAATGGTTGACACTTTAACTCTAAATCAGTATTTATAAGATTTTCAAACATTCCCGCGATACCAAAACTAAATTAGTACCTTTCCATAGTTTACGCAGAGGCGAGAGTACAGGTCGCAGCAATATCTAGTACGCATTTTTAGCATCAAATATTGGCACGCCATTTTATTCCAAATAAGAGACAGGATATTTTAAAATTCTATTGATGAGCAATATTTACCGAGGTATTTTCATACATATTTCTAGTTTAAATTATTAAGGATGCAAGTTTTTATGATTCTACATAATTAGAGCATTTTTTCTTGTAAACACATCGTATTTCAACTCAATTACTTTGTAATACAATTACTTAATTGCTTAACAACCGATCCATATGCCTGGTTCACTCAGCGTTGTTAATATTTATAGGTATGGATCGAAGAGTAGATAGTTGGGCGAAGGCGCCACTTAATTTTCTAACACGGATATATCAATAATTTTGAAGCATTGAAATTGGGGTAGTAAAATTTAGAATAGAGATTAGAAAAATATCTTATTTAAGAATATTGAGAAACTTTTTGCATAAACTAAACTTGGCCTTGACTTTAGCATACCAAAATAAACATCAAATAATATCCTAATTAGTCTATTTATTCACGTATTAAATATATTCTCAGACATAATGTGCACAATTGAAAATTAATTAGGTCTCAAACTTAACTGAGATTATGGCTTCGCACTTAAAATGATAACAAAATTCTTTAAAAAAGTATCATTCAAATTATAAGATCATTAACCTTCAATTTTAAGTTCTAAATCATTAAATTTGCCTAGTTCCTTTTTTAACATTCCTAACTAAAATCTGAAGTTTTAAAGATCTGACTAAGTAACAGATAATCTCAGAACGCCTTAAATAGAACAGCTTAAATACATATTAATTTCCTAAATAAAGACAATTATAAATTAATCCCATGGTAGCGATAATATCAGTGGACAAATAAATCAAATAAATTGACCTGTGAAGAAAATATATAGTCAATGAAGATCTACACGGGAAATCGAAGTGAGCTCAATTCGGTACCCTGCTTATGGACAAAAACCTAAAGTGGTAGTTATGTAAGACAGTCTGCTGTCATAAGGCTTCCTGTAAATTACAGTAAGTGCGTTGCATCTAAGTAAGTGGACGAACAGACTTTAAAGGAGTTGGGAAGTAGTCGGCGCTTTAGTAAAATACAAGGCTAACCAGTGGAAAGGCGATCCATGCGATCTTTCATTACTCAAGTTCTACAAAAGTATTGATTGAAAGTATAAATCGAGGGGGATACCACCTATCCAATTTTGTACACCAAAAATTAAAAAATTCTAAAAAATGCTAATTTTCAATGTAATTGTTTCAAAAAATTCTAAGAAATTCTAAAAAATTCTAGAAAATTGTACAAAATTCCAAAAAATTCAAAAAAATTCTAAATTTGTTTTAAATAATTCTAAAAGTTTATAAAAAAATTGTGATTATTTTTTGGACTTTCTTAAACACTTAATTCCTTAATTGCATTTCTATCCTTTTTACATTTAAAATTTGCCGAAAATATATATATCCGATCTGTATTTACCATTCCTTGACCCTCATAGAGTAATAAATTAAGTAATGATATTTTAAGGAGTCGTACTTTACTTGGTAAGCTTAATCTTAGACAAGATGGAGTATAGTAGTAGTATTTTTATTGGAAAAATAAAACAAAAATATTTTATTAGATATTTTATTACGGCTGCAAAATATTTACAATATCTTAAAAATAGAGAAACATAAAAGTACATATCATGTATAACATCGGGTGTAACAAACTAAAAATATTGAATTGGTGTGTTGGCAAAATTACCAACGCCACAGCTCCAACAAAGTAGACACGGGATTAAAATATATCTAGTTATTTTGTTAAGTCGGCTGACATGGGAAACAACTACATTTCAGATACTTCTTCTATGCTGCCTCTAAACCGAGCTCTAAACACATACCTAACTCTCTCTCCAGTAGGAACAATATCAGGTGTATTAGGAATCCAATTATCTGACCAAATTTTACAAACGAAACATCTTTTTCATTCGCGATGTATGTTTTTTTGTAGAGTCTGCACTGTTAAGTGCCATAACTTTGACATCATCTTCAATAATATCTTGCACAATACATATATAATTGAACTTTTGTGTGTTTCATTTCCCTCCTATAAATGAGACTTGTACAAAGTCTCCTTGTTTAACCTCCGCAATACTTTTTATTTCCCTAATATTTTCGGAGGGACTTTCTTCTTCAAAATAGGGAGAATCATCAGATTCCATAAAAGTAACATCTTCATCGGAAGAAAGATCTGTGTCAGAATCATTATTTTTTCTCTTTATATTCTGATCTTGATTCTGATTCACTTTTCGTTTTATATCTTTTGGTTTCTGGCTTTTTTTCTTGATTGTGATGTAGATGGTCCGACATCTATATCATTTTTATGTTTCTTATTTGACACAAATCTTTTTAGTCGATCCGAGCTTACCCTACTATTTCCCTCATCGAGTATCCAAACCTATGATGATTTTTTAATGACTCGTACTTTATTACTGGGTAAAGTTACTCTTAGATAAGGGCTGTCGTCAGTTAACTATATCAATTTGCTGATCTGAATAATCTCTTAAGTCGA
>MU186802.1:225126-236381 GCA_016904865.1 Pissodes strobi | reverse complement strand
AACGAGCTTTGTTCTGGCTCTAGCCTAACAAAATCCAAACAAAAAAAGGGAAGACAGAGAAAACACCTTCTGTTGTAACATTAAAAAAACTGGCAAGAATATCATGAAAAGAAGGAAATATTGAAAAGGGAACAAGTCAAAACTTAAAGGAAGTATTCGAGCATAAGCAAGGTGATTTTGCTTGTGTCGTACAAACGATATTACCGAATGGAGAGACCGAACTTCTCGGTATGAAGAAAGTTTTCCCTCTGGGATCCAGCAGAACATTTACACTGAATGAAACAAATCTGTCGATTATAAGGTCAACTCAAGTTATTGAAGTTCTTGCAAGCAGCTGGCGATCGCCTAAAATATGAATAAGAACCCTATTAAAACTGATGTTTTTGAAGTCAATTTTAGCTTTTTCAATGTAGATTTTAATTTGTATTTTTGGCAAGAAATTTTGCCATGTCAACCAACCATTGAGAAACACTTGTCACAGTGCTAAAAACTCGAATATAAAAAAATATATTTATAAAAAACATCTATGCTTCAAAGTTATTCATTAAATGTCAAGCATTGTGTTAAGTATGGTGTCATCAATTGGGTACACTTAAATTTTGGCCTGTCAACCGATCATTGGTCCATTTTTTAAGCCAACCAAAAAAAAATTATAAAAAAATAAAGCCGAATGGTTAATTCTTCCCAAATCCGGAGTTATACACTAATTTTTAATAGTTTTAGGCATTAACCTAAAACGAATCATGTTAGAGTTAGAGACAGAACTGGGGCATTTCCATTCTTGTATATCAACGATTGGGGGTTTCATTCCTGGTTACCAAGCGTTCTTTGGGACTAAACGGTGCTTTTGCAAAATTATTATCTCTATTTGATCATCAATCAGTAAGTTTTGTTTTCAGTTTCATTTTGACGCAGAAGAAAATTATATTATTAGAAACGTTGTAGCTACCACATACTTAATTATATGGCAAGCTCAAATACTATTTGGTACTATGACCATTCATAAAATGCTTTTATTTCGACGAAAGGCACATGATGTTAATAGCTGTCGAATAATTATTACTTAAGGCTTCAACCTTGCCGACTGAACACATCTGTTAGATGCATGAGCAGATGCTGCTTTTGCACTATTCATTAAAAACTTGTTTCGACTCAGGAATCTTCTTCAGAATTGCGCCAAAATAACCTTTTGATGTAATAATTTAAATCTTAATAATTAAAAACAGAAGGTTTGTGTGGTTACGACCCTATCTCAAGGTTTAAAATCATAGTATACGGAGTAGGTCCCTATTTTAAATTGAATCAAACACCCACTGTTTTTCCTTTATTAATAAGCTTTCGCTTATAGCACGTAAAATTATATTTTTAACTTATCAGGATTTATTGTAATATACCTAGTAATTAAATTATTTTTCATTCGTTTTTCGAAAATAAATTTAGGGCAATTTTTTAAATAAATTGCAGATTTTAGGCAAAAATCCAAATAAAGATTTTTCCTAACAATTACTTAACCCTTGATTTAATCCATCATATTCCTATGTTTTGGCGACACTTAGGTAATAATCTGTCTTCGAATTAAAAAGTAGCATTTTTAATATGCGGGGATACAGGTTGAACATGGCGATTTTTGTAAGCTAATTTCTGGAATATAAATGCTCTCCGAGATGCTCTCCTAATATTTCTAAACGGGGACGTTAAATTGCCAGTTTTGACCTGAAATTAAATTGATAATAAAGATGTTAATCAAATGCGTTAATCATATTTCACTTGCGGCTCAACTTGTAATAGTTGATATTTGTATGGTAAAATGGTATACTTATAACCGAGGACATGACACTAAATGGTACTTTAATACGCCTAATAAAAGATTTCAGTTTTAGTGGATAAATGTTTATTTCTCGTGAATATTTAACTGATATAATCTGAAGTACTACTTGTATCAATCTCGAGATCCTTTGCTATCCTTAAGATAATTCAAATACATTTAACATCCAGTCCCCTAATGTATCATATTTGAGCGCCAGTATGCGGCGTCGGTAATTCTTCTTTTAACCGAAGGAATATTTTTTAAGGGATTTGCGACAACCCATCAATAACTAGATTCGCGAGACCTGTCTTGGCCTTGGTTTCAAAAATTATTCAGTCTCGCTTTCGGTTCTTTATTAGCTGATTGTTATTTTAGATGAGCTTAAGATTTACAGGGCCAAGCATCTTTAACGACAACCATTATTGAATTCAGATTGATGTTACATTCTAAATGATTATTTTACATCTTAAAATTATATATTTCTCATTACTTACCTACTACCATCGCATTAAAATTTGTTTAAAAGTGTCGAGACGGAGGACGTAAATCCCTGCCTTATAGTTTTGGGGTCGGACCATAGTCCACGAAATAAGTCTCAAGTCTCGGTCTCGATGCAAATTTGCTGGCGACGATACTAGCTCGTGATCTTCCGAACACCTAGTAAGCACTCACACGTAGAAGCTTGGAGTTTTTACGTCAGTATATTTTGAGTTCCTAAGGTGGATTTTGATAAACACAACATAATCTTTGATTCCCACATACCACCAAAATGGGATGTGATAGTAAATAGTGCCAATATTAATTTTTGCGAAATTTTAGTTGTGAAATAAAAATTTTGCCTACAATATAGCAAATCATCATTTCTAACCATATATACAGGATGACTTAGATAACTCTTTAAATTGAAATATCTCTACTATTTTTGAAATTGGACAAAAATATTCGGAACAAAAGTTGCTTGATTTCATCTGACATGCTTTTGTTTTAATGTATATGGTGTTTCAAAAAAGAAAGGCACATGCTAACATTTCTTTTTTTAACGTAAAATGCTCCATTTTTTTATGATTTTGGTTTTTCTATTAAATTCTGCATATTTTTTGTATAATATATTGGGTATCAAAACTTAACGGTTTTCGAAATATTGAAGTTTTTAAACTTACGAAATACTAAGATTTTGTCGGTATAATTGCTTAATTATATAAAATGTCATGGCATTGACGTTCGAAGTCTGATTTACTGATTAATTTTTATTTTCTGCTAATATTTCACAAAATGAGCTATTCGATTGTTGACAGGTTTAAATGCTCGCTCGATGTTTATATAAAGAATAATAATAACGCTACAAGAACACAAGAACAATATAGCTAAACTATTCAGAATTGAAGAGTACCATCTGTACCAAGTACAATTAATACGAGGAAGTTATTGTCAGAAATAGCATTTAATAATTATCAAGTGTGGATGAGTGGATATGGAACAATCAACTGGCTCTCGAACTCCTCAGATCGAACGAAAGCAACCAGACTTTAAACATCAATGCCATGAAATTTGGAAAATAAACCCTTATCTATAGATACCAGCAGTTATCTAAATAGGCAAGCAATTATATCGAAAAAACCTTAGCATGACATAATTCAAAACCTTCAATATTATGAAAATGGTTAAGTTTTGATACATGATATATTATTAAAAAATAAGCAGAATTTAACAGAAAATTCAAAATGAAATCACATAACTTTTTTTGCTCTCAAAAATAATAGAGTTATTTCCGTTTAAAGAGTTACCTGCATCACTCTGTATATAAATAGAGATATAAATTAAACAGTGGCACTTCTCGAAATAACGAGTTTTTGATCATTTCTAGTTTATCAATCTTGAAGTTTTAAAAAGAACCAAGGCATTTTACTTCAAGCATTTAGAAGAAGTTGAGAATGGTGCAGAAAGTTTGGCTCACCAAATAAATGACCATTTTTTCCAGATCGAAATTGAGAATTGCGGTATCTTATAGTGTGGAGTCGGACGATGGCTTGGTTTTAATACTAATTTGCTGATCTCGATTTTACAGTATTCTGACCTTACCAACTCTTGATAAAAAGAAGTTCACTTGTAAGAGTTTGAAGTTTTTACGTCATTGTAGGAACGGATACTCAGTTTCAATTCATGGGTGTAGTCAGGGTTTGCTCCAGGGAGCGGCAAGATAGGGTTACCAGGTGAAAAGTTGGAAAATTGTTCCATCCTAGGCGCCGCCGGAGGTCTATCGGAACATTTTTGGGGTGCCACGCCCATTTTTCACATAAAAGTCGTTAAAATCATTAAAAAAACAAAAAGGTCGTGGGGCCTCTCATGACCAATTTATGGGGCTCACCTAAAAAAATTGTGACGGTAACGGACAAAAGGCAAAGACGTACCGGGCAACTGAACTTGTCGTACAACTGACCTTGCTAAAAATTGCTCCTCTGTAATTCCCGGAAAAACGGAATCCCAGCCAGCGACGCCAGCGCCACTCAAGGCCAATTAGTACGTGTGGAAAGCATGGAACAATAATTCGGAGGTCGTGTCGTATCGACTTGAAGCTTGAAATACGGTTTAGCTGTCGCCGTCCTACGATAGTTCAATATATATTTTTCGATTTTAGGTATTTTAATAGGTATGTATTTTTAATTTTTTTCTTTGAGCCAAGGGGGGGGGGGGGGGGGGGGGGGCCCAGTGCACCACCGTGGCTACGCCTATGAGTTTCATAGTTGGATTTAAATAAATGAGATAAACTGCCCGATAAGATGTGTAGTCGATACCTAAACTCCCGCATACCACCAAAAGAGGACGCCTCACGTTGCTCACATACCGAGAATTCTGGAATCCAAAACGATTATTTTTAACAATTATGAGCATTTCTTAAAGAAAACAGTTTAATTTGAAATTTGATTTTTATCATATCTGGTTCGGCACGTTTTAAACAGAATAATTTTTTTTCAAGCATGTCGACGAAGCTAAAAAGGGTAGTAACTCGTATGATAATATAAATCTCTCCGTAAATCTACTAAAGCAATAAAATTCTGTAGGGCTTCATTTTACACAATACCGTAAAACGGTATACTTTGGCATTTCGGACTACTTTGGCAGTATTTTTGTATCTAAATTATTTTTGTGCATATATATGTTTTGAGTTTTTTCGATGGTTCTCTTTTGTTACAATTATAAAGTGATTAACAGTGGCTAGAAATAACCAGAAAAACGTGGGGGGCGTACCTATAAGAAATATAGTGAAGCTGACCTGCAAAGGGCGTGGGCCGGCATTAGTCGAGCCACGGTAAATAAGCGCTTCAAAATTTTTCACGGGACTCTTCAAAACAGGTTAAAGGACGAACATACGCTCTAGGTCATACGCTCTAGGTCATCCAACAATATTCAAAACTGCGAAAGAGCGATTACTTACAAAGACTACTTATAAAGACTTTAGTGACCAAATCAAATAGCCGAATTGTTTGATAACGTTAAAGATGCTTTACAAGATATTGGCCCTTCTTTGGTGTTAAACTATGATAAAACTAATGCCCAAAATGACCCTGAAGCCAAAAGAAGTTATTGTTCTAAGGGAAACCAAACGCAAGGAGAGAGTTCAGCAACATTCCAAGACCTGGATCAATATAATGGTGTATGTAAACGCTGCAGAAGATTTATTACCACCTATGGTGGCTTACAAGGCACGCAATCTATACGAAAGTTGGACAAAAAGAAGCCCTTCTGTGTCCAGTACACAGCTAGTGGCTCATTCGATATGGACCAATTTGTAAAGTGGTGTTTCCAAATTTTATTTCCCAAAATTAAAAAAAAAAAATGAAATCCTGGTAAAAACATTGTTGTTGGGGACAATCTAGCCTGTCATTTTTCACCCATCTAATGCAACCATTAGATGTAGCAGTGTCTGCTCCATTTAAGAAAAAGTGGCAAATTTTAAACAAATGGCGTATTGAAATCAAATCAACTTTCTCCATTCCAAAATAACATTTTCCTACCCTACTTAATCGATTGTGGGTGTCAGTGATTGAAAATGTCCAATAATTTAAAATCTGGGTTTAGAGTCACAGTTAATCCACACGAAGTTCTGAAAAGAATTTAAGACCTTCAAATAGAAGGCGATGATGAAAATTTCCAAGCTGCTATCCTGAATGAAAGTTTATTGATTCGCTTCGAGATCTACGGTTCAAATAAGGAAAAGGTCGCTAGAACACGTGACAAGAACATAGAGCACGGTAAGTAAATTAGGGTAGATGCTCTTAAATCAAAGCTCCAAGAACCCCCTGGTGAACAGCCGCCTACAGATGAACCAATCGCTGGCCCTTCAGGGATCCAGAATTTAATTTCTAATAGTAACGCCCATGATAGTGATGACGTCGCACCACTTGGAAGTTTAGCTCCAGCTACAAAAATACCAATAAATAAACAAGCAAAAGAGTTGTTAAAACTACAGATGACGACTGCGCGGTTTGCTTTAGAAAATGGAAAAATTACATAGGTCCTGATTCGATTTGTTGTAGTAAATGCAAACAATGAATTTGTGGCTTCTGCAATGATGAGAGCAAAGACCAATTTTACGTTTGTTCCCTTTGTACAGACGAAGATTTTGATAGTGATGATTCCTTGAAAGATGGGAATTTTTCTTTCTAAAAGGACTTCATGATGTTAAAATTATTTAGTTTTCTGTTTTTTTTTTTTTAATTAAACTCCTAAAGGAAATATGTTTATTTTACGTTCAGAATTCATTTTTTAGTTATTCTTTCATATTGACTTAATAATAAATAAATCAGTTATTAAAAAAATGCATTATACGATTAATATCTTTGGATTTATGATTGATAATTGAACCAAACTCAAAGCTGCCTTTATAATTTATAATTTTTGGTGCCAAAGAAGGCTTAATACAGCCCCTACATTGGCATTGGGGCAAATTAGATTTTCATGTGCTGCCAAAGTAACCCCGTTTTACGGTACCTAATAAAATAGGGTTATGATGAGGTTTCCGGTTTAACGAAATATTTTTAATTTCGATTAGCTTGGGTTTCCAAATTGAAAATGTTTATTGTTTTCGAGATCTAGAACGCGAATAGCGTTATCCTAGTCTCGAGATCGAACAATGGCGTGAGAAGTAAGTGTCGGTCTCGATGCAAATTTGCTGGCGTCGATACTAGTTGCATATGTATATAAGTCTGCAGATATATAAAATATGAATTTGATAAACAACACTTCTCAAACACTCGAGTTTTTATTTAATCATTTCTTCTTCAGAATTCTTAAAGTTTTAAAGACAATAAGTATATATTTTTGAAGAGATGTAGGGGAAGCTTCAAAGGATAATAACTGGGATAATAAACAAATCTCTCGATAAATCTACTAAAATAATACAGTTGATTCTGTGGGTTTCGGTTTAACGAAATATTTTTAGTTTGGATTAGTTTTGGTTGCTGGATTAATTATTATTGTTATTGAGATCTGTTCCGAGAATCACAACTTCGCTAACATCGATACCTCGATCGATACTATAGTTTCATGATCTTGAAAATTCCAAACAATATAGATATTAACCTCGGGTTTCACCTACAAAACTCTGGTGGGTTTTTCCATTATTATATTTTGAGCGTCAAAGTTAAATTTTGATAAACACTGTTTGTAAAGCAGTTGATAAACTTCAAGGTGTCGGGTCAGATTGCGTCACGACATTTGCGGTCAGGGTACAATTGCGGTGGGTGCAGATTATTTGCAAATTTTTTAGGTAAACGAGATAACAGATGCGGTTAACTAATTTATATCCCGTACTCGACCAGGGTACTTAACAAAAGTTGAGTATAGGTGAAGGTTTTGTTGGTTGCGCCACGCGTGAAGTGAAACACTAGAGGAATGATAAAAATTTACTAAATAAAATATACACAAATATATAAAAATATAATAAATATGCTCAAGCAATGTAAACTTTATTATTTAATAACCAGTCTGTGCATAAAATATAAGTTTAGGCTATCACTTGTTATTCCTTACTTGAAAATCTTATAAATAATCTGCATCGATCGCAAGTGTCGTTAATATTACCTTCATATTGCTCTTACCGCTAATGTCATGTCACCACTCCACCTTCAACTCCCACATACCACCAAAATGCGTATTATATTTTTTGTAGTTGTCAACTGCAAATTTAAGCTAAATTAAAACGAGACATCTGGAATTCAAAATGATTTATTTTATTGCTTTTAGATCCGCTTTTAACAACATATATAACTTCGTAGGTATATAAAATATAAATTGAGTAATGGCACTTCTCAAAATAACGAGTTTTGTTTTCGGTAATCTTCAGGTTTTAAAGAGAATAATTTTTGTTTCAAGTCTGTTGACGAGGTTAAAAGGGGTAATGTAAATCTACTAAACAAATAGGATTATGTATGGCTTAGTTTAATGCAACACCCGTAGAAATACCTCATGAAAGGCCGAGTTTTTGGGGAGGATTCTGATTTACAAAAATATTCCTCGTTTGGTTTGCCGAACCGGAGAAAACTTTTTGCGATATGAAAATTTGCTGCCATTAATACAGAATTTGGCATCTTAAGAATCCTCTCGCGAATTCCTACTGATTCAAGTTTGTTGACGAAGTTAAAAAGGGTAATAACCTTCTAAACTACCTAATATGATTCTGTATGCCTTACTTTAACGCAAATACCCGAAGCAATACTAGTTTATTGAATCAGTAAAGATGGATTATAATATGATAGTTAATTATCTTAAAAAGGAAATGCTTGTCTATGAACTTAGTATTCGTGGTCTACCAGCTGATGATTTAAAAACAGTTATGCGCAGCTTTGCGTCCAGTTTTACAATTAGAAAAGAAAGGCAAACCTCTAAATTATCCACCATATAAGCTTAAATTTGACTCAGAAATTGAATATATTTTGACAACATTAAAAGATCTCCAAACTTCAATTACACGTATATCGGGAGACTCTATCAAGTCTTATTTTGAACGTATTCAATCACGTCTCGATCACTTATTAAATCGAATTGATCGAATACCTACTAGTAACCTTAAAGAAGAACCATTAAAAATTAGATCTGATTCTTTGCTTGAAATATTATCTGCTTTGGATAGTTTAGATTCACTTTTAAAAGCTGATAAAAATTTGAGTGCTTCGTTAAGTAAAACAAAGGTAAATGATTCGGATTCACTCTTCGGATTCTGTGTCTTAAGCTTAAAGCTAAAAAGTACCGAGCTTACATTCCACCATCTAGGAAGCGACAATTTTGTTGAACCTGATTTTGCTTTTATAGCTTCTGATCTCTCTGCCTCTAGTTTAAACAGTGATCATCCACCTCCGTTCGATGTAGTTGGACTACCAGCAGCACAAGCACCAACAGAGATACCTTCATTTTCCAGACGTCCAGTTACTTGTTGGAACTGCAAACAGACGGGCCATTTAAATCGACAATGCACTAGCCGTAAAAAGATCCAGTGTTCCGTTGTGGTACTCCGGGTGTGACTACTAGAAATTGTCCAAAGTGTTCCACTTCGGGAAACCGGGAAACGGTATTCGGGAGAGTCGTTAGGTCAGCAGACCTCTCCTGGTATTTGCACTCCGCCGATCATTGATCAATGGCATTAAGTTTCCCAACAAAAATCTTTTGGATTTTATTATTGCACATGCGCACGGCGATGAGCGGCCGGATTTGGAAATCTCTGTTTTAGGTCATCCCATTTTAGGCTTACTAGATTCTGGAGCTTCTCGGACTATTGCTGGTCAACCTGGTTTAGAAATTTTGCAGGCTTTACGTTTGAAACTTATTAAAAATCAGACCACTTGTACTGTTGCTAATGGCCAGACTTGTTTAAGTATAGGTTATTTTCAGACATCCGTAACTTTGACATGTAGGACAGGTATGATAGATATTTTAGTACTTCCAGCATCTACATTGCTGTATGTTGAGTTTCAAAGTTGGATTTATAAACATTGCCCGGTAACATGGTTGAAAACTTCAATTCCCGCATACCATCAAAATGCGTCGCCTCAGGTTGTCCAGTACACAAAGTAGGTAATTGTTTTTGTGGTTGTCAGGTATAATATTATTGGCCTACCTACAATAAATAATAATCTCTAGAAATGAATACGATCCATTTTATTGATTGGATAAATTATTCAACAATTATACCTTTCAAAATAACGAATTTCATTTTGATTTTTTCAAATTTGGCAATCCCGATGTTTTAAAAAAATCAATGCATTTTGTCCGAGAGGATAACACCTTCTTAAATTTTGTGATAGTACTGCGGCAATCCCCACGTTTTCCCTGCGATAGTTGGAATTGCGACCACAATCTGCGACGCGATTGTGATCGTGGGATTATAGAGGATTGCATTGTTATTGCAAATGATTGTGAATGATTACAGACTATTATTGTAGGCCATTGCAGGTGACAGAAATATTTTTGGTAGGTGCTCAAATTACTATACATACTGACATATACACATATATCTAAGCAAGAGACTTATTTATTTATTTTGGCCATTAGGTTATTCTTAGTTTGTTAAAATAGGTCCTTATAAACACACAAATAAAAATATAAACAAATATTTATGATGCTATTCTTTCAAAGATCTCAAAGTAGGTGTATGGGTTAGTACGAGGGTTAGTATAAGTGTGTTAGTATAAGTGTGTATAACAAACTTAAAAACGAAGAAAAATGGATCAATTTTTTTTAACTTCTTGAACCAACCTATTCTCAATATTCAGCTTGTCTAAGACGAGAGGCACCATTTCCCTGCAGAGTAATGGGACCATAAAAAATACATTTCTTTGCAACTATTTGCATATCTTCCTCTTGCCATATGTAATCATCAAGGACTCTTTTGAGGAACTTCATTTTATACATACAACATCTAACGTCTCTATGTTCCGGCCAATATGCCATGTATCGTCTGCAGCAGCATCTTCATTTAATCTTTTTTCAAAATATGTTTTTTCCTCTTATTACTTAGAATAGATAAACAACCTCTTATTACTTAGAACTTAGATAAACAACCTTAAAAACTAATCATACAAAGTATTCTCCTCTATTGCTTACAATTCTTTCCCAACATTCTGGCAATATTTCCATTCCACGCCTGAAAAAGGCTGGTGGTTTATACTTGAAAAAATCATTTAGCCAATTGTGAAGATCAGCTTCGTTATCAAATGAGTTACCTCGCAGGTTCTAAGATAAAAATTTGATGGGCAATGTCAGGAGAATAAGGTAGATATGGAACAACTTCCCAACTCAGCTCATAATGTTAAGAGTATGCAGAATTATCATACTGTAAAATCACTTGATTCTGTCTCCCTGGCCATTTTCCTCGAATTGCAGATGTAGGATAACCCAAGGGATAACCTAATGTTACGGCTAGCCTAACAACCATTCGAACGTTTTTGTGCTACCC
>MU186802.1:190353-213158 GCA_016904865.1 Pissodes strobi | reverse complement strand
TATTATTATTATTATTATTATTATTATTATTATTATTATTATTATTACCATTGGAATTTTTTTCCGAATATAGCTTCTTGTATATTATACTTTTTAAAAATTATGGTAGATTCCGATAATTATCGGGCATTTGGCAACACTGTTTAAGACATCGAACAGGTAGTTGCGACGTTGCGACATGTGCCTTGTGAATTATGCATAGTTATTGCGCATGCTCATATTAGATAATTGTACAAGAAATACCATAAAATACCACTCACAATACCAATAATACCAGACCAAATATCACCATATAATACCAAATATTACCAGATAATACCAAATATTACCAGATAATACCAAATATTACCAAAAAATACCGAAATAATTCCAAAAATACCAAGCTAGTGTACACCAAAATACCATCAGCGGTTGGCCCCTCGGTTGACGGAGTTAAAAAGGGTATCTAATATAAATCTCGAGATAAATCTACTAAACTAATAAGATCCTTCATGGCTTGCTTTAATGCAATAACCGAAGCAATACCTTTCTAAAGAATAAAAGACAGGAAAACATTCATAGTTTGAGTTGTCAAACTAGAAATTAATATTTTTCTCGACATCGAAACCGAAAGTCCAAGATGCAAATTTGCTGGCGTTGATAACAAATTGACGTTGCGAATCATCTTGCGAATACCTAATATAACAAGATATGCTTCACCTCTCGTTTCACCTGCAAAAGTTTTGAACTTCTACACCATTATATATTGAATTCCAAAGTTTGATTTTTATAAACACTGCCCGGTAACATAGTTGGTAAACTTAGATTTCCGTTTACCACCAAAATTCAAAGCGATTCATTTTATGGATAAATTGAACAATCTACTTCTCAAAAAAATTACTTTTATTTTGATCATGTCTAGGTCTGCAAACTTGAAACTTTAAAGAGAATCATTTTTGTTTCAAGTTTGTTGACGGAGTTATAGAGGGTAATACAAACCTACTAAACTAATAAGATTCGTTTTGATTTTTCTTTAAGGCAATACCCCAGGCAATACCGTTCTAAAGAATAAGAGGCACCAAAATATTCATAAGTTGTTTGAGCTGTCAATTAGAAATTGATATTTTCTTCGAGATCGAAACCGCAAATTCCGGTATGCAAATTTGCTGTCGTTGATACTAAATTTCATGATCTTGCGAATCCTCTTGCGAATCTCTAACAAGGTATGTTTCACCTTTCGTTTCACTTGCAAAAGTTTGGAGCTTCTACGTCATAATATTTATATTGAGTTCCAAAGTTGGATTTTTATAAACACTGTCCGGTAACATAGTTGGTAAACTTAGATTTCCGTATACCACCAAAATGCGTCGCCTACAATAAGTTAAAATTTCTAGAATTCAAAACGATTAATTTTATAGATAAATTGAACAATAACTTAAATAACGACTTTTATTTCATTCATGTCTAGGTCGGCAACTCGGTCGGCAATCTTAAATATTTAAAGAAAATTATTTTTGTTTTAAGTTTGTTGACGGAGTTAAAAATGGTAATATAAATCTACTAAACTAATAAGATTCTTCATGGCTTATTTTAATGCAATATCCGAGGCAATACCTTTCTAAAGAATAAAAGACACGAAAGCATTCATAGTTTGAGTTGCCAAACTAGAAATTAATATTTTTCTGGAGATCGACCCGAAAATCCAGGTATGCAAATTTGCTGGCGTTGATACCAAATTTCATGACGTTGCGAATCATCTCGCGAATACCTAAAATAACAAGATATGTTTCACCTCTCGTTTCACATGCAAAAGTTTGAAACTTCTACACCGTTATATATTGAGTTCCAAAGTTTGATTTTTACGAAGACTGCCCGGTAACATAGTTGGTAAACTTAGATTTCCGTTTACCACCAAAATTCGTCACTTACAATAAGTTAACATTTCTAGAATTCAAAGCGCTTAATTTTATGGATAAATTGAACAATCTACTTCTCAAAATAATGATTTTTATATATATAAAGGAAGAAATTAATGGGCATGTCCGCAGAAGAGAAGCAGGAAGAAACAGATGGAGGTAACCCGGCGACACGTGTTTCTGCTTCTTGGCTTCGTCAGGATGGATAAATTGAACAATCTACTTCTCAAAATAATGATTTTTATTTTGATCATGTCCAGTCCGCAATCTTGAAGTTTTAAAGAGAATCATTTTTGTTTCAAGTTTGTTGACGGAGTTAAAAATGGTACTATAAATCTACTAAACTAATAACATTCGTTTTGATTTTTCTTTAAGGCAATACCTTTTTAAAGAATAAGAGGCACCAAAATATTCATAAGTTGTTTGGGTTACCGAACTAGAAATTGATATTTTTTTAAAGAACGAAACCGCAACTCGTACTCGATTCCGGTATGCAAATTTGCTGTCGTTGATACTAAATTTCATGATCTTGCGAATCCCTAACAAGATATGTTTTACCTGCAAAAGTTTGGAGCTTCTACATCGTTATATTTATGTTGAGATCCAAAGTTGGATTTTTATAAAAACTGATCAGTAACATAGTTGGTAAACTTAGATTTCCGTATACCACCAAAATGCGTAGACCACAATAAGTTAAAATTTCTAGCATTCAAAACGAATCATTTCATGGATGAATTGAACAAAATACTTCTCAAAATAAGTAACGACTTTTATTTTGATCATTTATCTAGATCTTGAAGTTTCGAGTTTGTTGACGGAGTTAAAAAGGATAACCTTGAGGGTAGTAATATCGAGGGTAATATTAAAAACTAATAAGATTCTTTATGGCTTACTTTGATGCAATACCTTTTTAAAGCATAGGAGGCACGAAAATATTCATAGTTAGGGTTGCCGAACTAGAAATTATTATTTTTTTCGAGATCGAAGCCGAGAATCCCGGTATGCATATTTGCTGGTGCTGATACCAAATTTCATGATCTTGCGAATCATCGCACGAATCCCTAACCAGATATGGTTCACCTCTCGTTTCACCCGCAAAAGTTTGGAGCTTCTACATCGTTAGATTTATGTGGAGTTCCAAAGTTGTATTTGTATAAGCACTGCCCGGTAAAATAGTTGTAAACTTAAAATTCCGTGTATGCCACCAAAATGCGTCGCCTACAATAAGTTAATATTTCTTGAATCCCAAACGAATCATTTTATGCATAAATCCAACAATATACTTTTCAAAATAACGACTTTTATTTTGATCATCTCTACGTCGGCAATTCTGAAGTTTTAAAGAGAATCGTTTTTGTTTCAAGTTTGTTGACGGAGTGAAAAAGGATAATATAAATCTACTAAGCTAATAAGATTCTTTATGGATATTTTAACGTACTTAATACCAAAAGCAAAGAATAAAATGCTCCAAAAAATTCATAGCTTGGGTTGCCCAACTAAAAATTATTATTTTTGTCAAGATCGATAACGAAAACCCCCATATATGCAACTTTGCTAGCGTTGATATAAAATCTCATGATCTTGCGAATCCCTAACAAGATATGTTTCACCTGCACACGTTTGGAGGATATACATCATCATATTTATGTTGAGTTTCAAAGTTAGATTTTTATAAACAATGTCCGGGTAACATAGTTGGCAAACTAAGATTTCCGTTTATCACCAAAATGCGTCGCCTACAATAAGTTACTAAACATTTCTAGAATTAATTTCATGGATAAATTGGGCAATGTGCTGGTCAAAATATAGACTTTTATTTTGAGGATGTCTAGGTCTGAAGTTTTATAGAAAATAATTTTTGCTCAAGTTTGTTGACGGAGTTAAAAAGGGTAACATAAATCTACTAAACTAACCAGACTCTTTATGGCTTACTTTAATGCAATATCCGAAGCAATACCTTTCTAAAGAATGAATGACATGAAAATATTTATAGTTTGGTTTGCCGAACTAGATATTTTTTTGGAATCAAAGCCCGGGATGCAAATTTGCTGCGTTGATACTAAATTTCATGATCTTGCCAATCCTCTTGCGAATCTCTAACAAGATATGTTTCACTTCTCATTTCACCTGCAAAAGTTTGGAACTTCTACACCATTACATATTGAGTTCCAAAGTTTTATTTTTATAAACACTGGCCCAGTAACATAGTTGATAAACTTAGATTTCCGTTTACCACCAAAATGCGTCGCCTACAATCAGTTAACATTTCTAGAATTAAAAACGATTCATTTTATGGATAAATTGAGCAATGTACTTGTCAAAATAACGACTTTTATTTTGATCATGTGTCCCCAATCTTAAAGTTTTAAAAATAATCATTTTTGTTTCAAGTTTGGTGACGGAGTTAAAAAGGGTAATATAAATCTACTTAACTAATAAGATTCTTTTTGACTTTTCTTTAAGGCAATACCCCAGACAATACCTATCTAAAGAATGAGGGGCACCAAAATATTCATAAAGAATTAGGGGCACCAAAATATTCATAAGTTGTTTGGGTTGCCGAACTAGAAATTGATATTTTTCCGAAATCGAAACCGCAAATTCCGGTATGCAAATTTGCTGTGTTGATACTAAATTTCATGATCTTGCCAATCCTCTTGCGAATAATCTCTAACAAGATATGTTTCATCTTTCGTTTCACCTGCAGAAGTTTGTAGCGAGGTTTGGGCTTCTACATCGTTATATATTATGTTGAGTTCCAAAGCTGGATTTTTATAAACACTGCCCGGTAACCGAGCCGGTAACATAGTTGGTAAACTAAGATTTCCGGATACCACAAAATGCGTTGTCTATAATAAGTTAAAGTTTCTGGAATCCAAAACGATTCATTCTATGGACAAATTGAACATTATACATACTTCTCAAAATAAAGACTCTTATTTTGATCAATCTCGAGGGCAATCTTAAAGTTTTGAAGAGAATCATTTTTGTTTCAAGTTTTTTGACAGAGTTAAAAATGGCAATAAAAGTCTACTAAACCAATAAGATTTTTAATGCTTACTTTATCGGAATACCTCAGGCAATACCTTTTTAGAGAATAAGAGGCTCCAAAATATTTATACTTTGGGTTGCCGAGCTAGAAATTTTTTCGAAATCGAAACCGAAAATCCCGGTAGGTATGCAAATTTGCTGGTGTTGAAACCAAATTTCATGATCTTACGAATCATCTGGCGAATTCCTAACAAGATATGTTTCACCTCTTGTTTCACCTGTAAAACTATGGAGCTTCTACATCGTTATGTATTAAGCGAGGTATTAAGTTGAGTTCCAAAGTTGGATTTATATAAAAACTGCACGGTAACGTAGTTAGTAAACTTAGATTTCCGTATACCACCAAAATGCGTCGCTCACAAATTGTGAGCGACTCACAATAAATTAAAATTTCTAGAAATCAAAACGAATAATTTTATTGCTTGGATAAATTCAACAATAGTAGGTACTTATTTTTCTTAATAACGAGATTTATTACAATCTTATTTAATTCGACAATCATATTTAAAAAAATTAATGCATTTTTAAGTTTAAAAAGTTAAAATTAAACTGGCTAATAACCTTCTGTAGGCTCCTGTAGGCTCAACTTTTACTTTACGCAATATCTAAAAGAGTAAAAATGAGAGTTTTTGGTAAACCTACCTAATAAAATGTTTTTAGTCATATACTTAAGAAGATATAGTATACCTAAACCTTAATATTCTTATTAAAACTTGAAAAAAATGTTTCTATTTAACCGATTGTATTATCGGAACCTAAGAAATAAGATGCCTTAAGCCAGTGGCACTGGATGAAATCACCGCTATGCGAAGGAATGCAGGCATCGTAATCGAGTGTAAAGTTGGTAAATGATATTAATCTACGAATCTAAAATAATATTTCGAAAGCTTTACATCGTGTAATGTTTGTTTTATTAAATTAAAAATAATTGGTAGTTACCATACCTATGTTTTTTGTTTGGTTAAGATTAGATTAACTTTTTGAAATATTTGTTAAGAATGATAAATTTCTCACCTTAACGGGTTCTTAGGTACTTTACCCCATAAGTTGAAAAAATCTGGAAATAAGAATCTCACTGTTCATAGTTTTTCACAGCACTTTATTATGTGTGCCCACGAGAGAGCGTTAAATCCAGTTCTGGTCGTGGTGCATCTTTGGTATGGTAAATACCAACATGAAGAAGTCGACTTAAGACGGAAACCCACGTAAATACCAAAGGGTCACTACGTAGACTTAATTTTCGCACACACTACAAATGTCTCGTCACTACCGTGCCTTACGAAAGTTAAGTGTTTTTATTTATCTTTAAGAATCTGTTTTCCAATTATTCGGCGTACAGCTCGACGGACCGACTTCAACAACTCAATACCCATACTAACGATGACGACGCTAGCGACATTTCAGCCAAGCGGTTTTTCGATGAATTGCTTCACGACTGTGCACGAGGTCTCGACGAGCACAGAACTCCGGGAAATTTAAAATAAGCCAAGCGTTGAAATAGTTAGGTGGGTCTAAATTATTGCATTATAATAACTTTTGCCATTATTTATAGATTGATTTCATTATATATGGTGAGATTTAAATGCCACTGATTAAGTGTATATTTATATGATATATCTAAATAAATGATTCGATCAACCGCTGCAATTTAAAATACAAAATGAAGTGCTCTCGTGTCTGATAAAAATATAGCATACGATGCTGCTTGCATTTGCTATTTACAATTATTCAGTTTCTATGGTGACAATTAAAAGTGAAAACAAGGGACATTATCGAACACTATTAAAAGATGTGTCAACAGCGTCGTAACTACAAATTTCGGCATGAGGCCCCAATACTTTGGAATGTAAAATTATTTTTATTTTATTTTATGATATTTTTTTTATCAAAAACTGTCCTTTAAAATTACAGAGGGTTGGACTGTATGGTAATCCTAGTAAATACGTACTACATGCTTGTCAACTCAATTAAACAATAAACTGTATTTGAAAAATGTATTAACAAAAATAGATCAACAATCCTTTTTTCTAGGTTTCCTTTTTGGAAAAGGCCAACATCATTTTCTCTCATTTTAAATTGCCATAAGAGATAGAGAATCCAGTCTGCCTTGAGAAAATCTGTTTCTTAAATAAGTTTTAATTACTTTTGATTTAGAGAAAGACCTTCCATTACATGCGACACTTATGGGTAAAATTAAGTGCAACGTCAGAGCTTTATTGTATTAGGAAAGCTAGATGCGCATGTAGAATTATCAACTAACAAATATTTTTAAAACCCATTTATACTTTGAATATTCTAAACATCTTTAAATAATCATGTATTATTTCTTATGGCAACATGTTCAAGGTCTAAGTATTCAGTTTCAATAAAATCACTTTTATAAAATGTTTGCAACTCCTCGCCTTTTTTGATAAAATATTCTGGCAATTACTTAAAAAGCGTAGATGGATTTAGGAAACATGTACATGACAAAAAGATTCAAAACGTCACTTTATTTGAACGTTTATAATATCTAATGTTGCATAGAATACATTTACTTTAATCCAATCTTCGATATCCGGAAAACTAAAATCAGAACAAAGTTCGTCAAAATGAGATTTTGCCTTTGGTGTTCTCTTATTGGCAAATTGTGGAGCTATTCCCCATTTCTGTGAAATTTTGACAGCTTCGTCTTTTAATTTCTAATTTTAGACAAACATTATATAGTTTCTTTTTAAAATTAACTGTCCCGTTTAAGCTCGCATCAGATTTTTGCATTGCTTTTGTTATCATTATTGGTATTAATCAATTCTAATACTTGATCAAGAAAAATACATAAAAATGCAAAATAAAAAAATATTTATTTATCTATCAACGAGCAATTGCCCAATTAAAATACGAGGTAAAAATACAAAATACAAGTTTTAAAACCTAACCTTACAGAAAAAAGAAATAATGAAAATTGTTGAAACAATGATAGAAAAATAGCATGTAGCAACTACCCATATATCCATATCACAAAATAAGTCAATCAAAGCAAACAAATGTCAAAAAAGCAACAATTGTAACAATTAAATAGAACTGAATAAATAGCTATCACATCAAATATTACATGACTTACCTAAGTTGAAATCTAAAAGCCCTCCGGTTTTCAAAACAGTCCAACCTGTCAGAATACTGATTCGCAAACCTAGCTGATCTAGATAGGTAAGAATTATATCCATAGTTAGTACGAATTGTACGATGGGGCGCAATTTAGAAGGGCTGAATTAGCCTTGTTTGCCTAGAAGGGACATGGATATTCATTTTTCCCCAATAGCTCAGAAGTAAAATTGTGAATGTGCAACAGATTGTAAAACATGGTGAGATCCTTGTGCATACGTCTGATCTGAAGAGCAGTCATATTGAGTGAACTTTCAATGCTACAGTAATTGCTATCCACAACCCTACGGTGTCCCCTGAAAGAAACAAACCTTAAGAATTTGTGTTAAACTCTTTCGATAGCCTGAATGTTGACACCATAGTGAGGGGACCAGACACATGAGCAGTAATCTAAATGGGGCCTCACTAAAGAACAGAACAATAATTTAATAAATCTTTAGCACAGCGCTTAACAAAGCCCGGCATCCAGCATCTGAAGGGATCTTGAGACTGCCATAGATATATAGGGAATAAAAGATAAGTTTGAGACAAGAAGCTCAGATCTTTAATTTAAGAAACAGATTGCAGAGGGCAACCATTTATGGTTTAGATTGGACCCGGGGTGTTTCTATTACGGCTGAAAACCATCAAATGGCACTTGCTGACAATAAGTTCCATCCCATTAATTACACACCAGTGGCTCCCACGATCTAAATCAGCCTGTTAACTGAAGTAATCATCGCTATTCTTGATCCTCATATATAGTTTTAAATCATCTGCAAACTTTAGAAAAAGTGCATAGACAAAACAAGAGGCAATATCATTCACATATACAACGTGTCCAAGATAAGGAGGGCCAGTACAGGGATCTCCGAAACCATAAGAGATAGAAAGTCGGTTAAATGGAAAGAAAGTTGCGACTTCTGGTGCTGTATAATATGCCGCTTTGAAAACTAAAAAATTCCGATTGGTTCCGGAGATATCCGTAAAAATCCGAATTTTCGCAAAATGGTTTTTATTTTTTGCTGAGTTTATTTCAAGAGGTTTTTTAAAATAAATGACACTTTCTCATAGGCCTTTTATCCCCTCTACAAGATGGCGTTATTAAATTTAAAATCCGACGTTTCGTTCTCGGGTCACCATCATCAACTTTATTTTTTTAAATACGGCCCTGGTTGTTTGAAATCGAATTCTGGAAGTGCTTTTAATTCCAAATTCAACGGTGTATCACAAGTTGTGATTTAATTATGTTTTAGACCTTTATTAAGTATTATTAAATGTTTTCGTGCCTATTGCTTTGTAATACATTATTACGCGAAGCTATTTAAATTTATTTAAAAAAAAAACTACGGCCTATTTTATTTTTTTTTATGAGTTAAAACCAATAATTAAACAACATCAACAAACAACAACAATACACAACATCAGTAAACAATACGTAATAACAATAAAAAGCAAATTAAATAAATAAATAGACCAATTATTATATTTTTATTATTATTATTTTATAATATAGCATAAAGTGGAAGCTACGTCGGTAAGAGATGTTCGAAAAGACTTCCATCATTTTCTAAACATAAATAGCATCTCATTACTGTTGCTTCTAACACATTATTGAGCAAAAGCCTCGAGCACCAATCTTCGAAGTTCTTCTTCAGTTTCGAAGTTGTTTTTATAAACATAATTTTCGACATACCCCCCAAAGAAAGAAATCTAAGGGAGTAATGTCGAGTGAACGTGCTGGCCATGGTGTTCGGGAATATGTGCTGATAAGTCCTCTTGGGAATCTAGTTGAAAGATATTCACTAACTGCTCTGGCATTATGGGGCAGGTGCACCATCCTGTTGAAACCAATGGTTTCGAATTTCTGCAAGAGGCAAATTAGGTATCTAATTCATCCTTTAAATAATTTTGGAGTGAATTGAGATAACGCTCAGAGTTTAAAATATGGTGGTAAATAAAAGGGCCTAAAATTCTTCTTCCCACAATGCCAGCCCACATATTGAATTCAAAACGCACCTGGTGTCGTACTTCTTTTACTACACGAGGATTTTCTGTGGCCCAGTAATGATGGTTTCTTCTATTAAAAATACCATTTTTTGTTACCATACTTTCATCAGACCAGATAATCTGGTAAGGAAAATCTCTGTTGTCGTGACATTTCCTCGTGTACCACACGCAAAATGTTCGACGTCTTTCTGCATCACCGGGTCTAAGTCCTTGACAAAGCCTGTATTTATATGGATGCCACTTGTGCTTCTTTCAAATAAATTGTGTTGTGGATTTGGCCACGCCTACGTTTTCTTTAATTTCGCGTGTTGATATACCGGGGTTTTCAATAACAGCTAATAATACGTTGTTTACTTTCTCTTCATTACTTGGTTTTTGTCGGGAAGTACAGGTTTTTTGAAGGCACCGTATTCTTTCAAATTGGTTGCTAGCTTACTAAATGTTCTTTTATTTGGCTGCCATCTTTCCGGGTATTTATTTAAATACATCCGCTCCGCTTCATAACAGTTTCGATAACTTAAAATGAAACAAGTTAGCATATCAAATTTGCTTCATTTCAAAACATTGCCATTTTGTATACAAAAAGCAAAAAAAATAAAATACAGTAATAGTATATTGTGTAACTAGGAGGAAAAGCAAAACTTTCCTGGACAACTGTGGTAGTTGCTGGACGAGGCGCAGCCGAGGCCAGCAACACAGGAGTCCAGGAATGTGCTTTTCCTACGAGTTGCACAATCTATTTTTTATCTGATCGAAATAAATTAGAATACGTACTTATATAAATAGAGCCAAATATTACTGTAAATAAAAACGGTGTTTTAAATTTAAACTCAACATAATATCAAGTTTTGAATCGAGCGAGCTTGAATTTTATTACGTAGCTACGGAAACTACAGCTAAATGTTACTTTTGATAGACGTCAGATCTGACAAACAAGGCGTTTGAATATGACAGAAATGTTACATTCCCGGCCTAGGACGGGAATGTTATATTCCCGGACTGTTATTTTCTATTCTTGTACAGTTATTGCATGTTGCCAAGCAACGAATACAATATACTGGAATCATGATTTTTGCGGTGACAAAACACATCGGAAAGGTGTCGTTTTTCGTCCGATCGGATAAAAAATAATTTTACTGTAAATGTCAAAGCTTATGCATCTCTATGACGACAATTTTTTTCCAAAGCCTACTTTCTTTTAATATGTTAACAAAGGACGCATGGAACAGCGCATGGAAAATACAAACTAATTACTAAATGGTAATAACTAAGACAATACAATTATTTATTTATCTTATTTTATTTTAACCCATAAGCAAAAATTAAATCAAATAGACCCCAGTTTTTTTTAATTGAAATAATTGTAGGCATGAAAACATTTAATAATGCTTAATAAAGGTCTAAAACATAATTAAATTACAACTTGTGATACACCGTTGAATTCGGAATTAAAAGCACTTCCAGAATTCGATTTCAAATAGCCAGGGCCGTATTTAAAAAAATAAAGTTGATGATGGTAACCCGAGAACGAAACGTCGGATTTTAAATTTAATAACGCCATCTTGTAGAGGGGAGAAAATGTCTATGAGAAAGTGTCATTTATTTTAAAAAACCTCTTGAAATAAACTCAGCAAAAAATAAAAACAATTTTGCTAAAACTCAGTTTTTTACGGATATCTTCGGAACCAATTGGAATTTTTTAGTTTTCAAAGCGGCATATTATACAGCACCAGAAGCCGCAACTTTCGTTCCATTTAACCGAATTTCTATCTCTTATGGTTTCGGAGATCCCTGTACTGGCCCTCCTTATCTTGGACACGTTGTATATTAAAAATAAGAGGGTCAAGGTACACCAGATGGCACTTTAGTCTTCTTGGATTGGAAGCCCAGAATGCGCACTATTTCTATTCTCTCTGTAAGGTAAGATGGCAACCATTCAAAAAGCTCGCCCTGAATTTCCAGACCTTGCAACTTATCAACTAAGACCTTATGGTTTACCCTGGTTTAAGGCCTTTGTAAAATCTGGATACACTGCATGAACGTTATAACCTTCTTCCAAGGATCTCAAAATAAAGTCCGTAAATGTTAAAAGATTCAGTTCAGTGGAGCGGTGAGAAAGAAATCCAAATTGTTGGTCAATAAAACAACCCTGCAAATAAGCTACCGTATAATCACATACAATGCTCTCGAACACTTTTGGAATAAAATAAAGCACACTGCTGTGTCGATAACTGCTAACCTGAGAGTGATCTCCAGATTTCAATATAGGAGTGATAAAGCTTACCTTCCAAAAGACTGGGAATGTCCCACTCATTATTGAAAGATTAAAACTGTGGAAAAGGGGTCTAGAAAACAGAAATCTACAATGTTTAACTAGAGATTGGGAAGACCATCAGGGCCAGGTCCCTTGTTTATATTTGGTTTGGATAACTTTTCATATATAGATGAGATAGGTATGCAAAATCGTGACAAGTTGATGTCTCCAGACAATTCAGTATCATGCAAGACACAATCCTCAACACTATATGTCTTGGAAAAATATTCAGCAAATAAATTGACAATCTATATGTTAGAGGCACTAGTAATGTTATTATAGTGCATAACAGAAGGCAAACCACAACTGCTCCTTTTACTGTTTACAAATTTCCAGAAATTTTTACATTATTCCTAGCCCAGCATTTTGTATTTAGTATACGCTCTCTTTTTATCAATTATCATTTGATTCAGTTCTAGAGAAAACCAGATGGGAAACTTTCTTGCTAAATATTTCTTCAAGGGAACAAACATATCAAATGTCAGGTAAACAATGTCATAAAAAATATTGACCATATCATCAAGAGTCAGTCCAGAGTTGTTAAAACAAGATTTACATTTCAACTCAAATGACAGTGGTGGATGGTGAATATCTTCGGGTAGTAGGGTTTCCTCTGCTGCAAACATCTCAACTCCACCATTCCGTATAAAAACTAGATTTTTTAATATATTTTTCGCTTCATCCCTTTCGTTCTTCTTTTAAGATGTTAACATAATTCTGTTCAGAGTTTTGGCTAAGTCTGTGAACCGAAATATGGCGGTTAGAGATTGTAATCTATCAGACCATCTGGTAGGGTTTAATCTTTTTAATTTCGTAGACGAACTTTCCGTAAATATAGAAAGAAGATCCCAGCGAACTATGCTGGAACCAAAAAAGGTACATACTTGAGTAAAAATCAATGCAAGGTCTTTTAAGCCTTTAATTGCGTCATTTGTAACTAATTTCAAATTATGAACACCACAATACATTTAAATGGCAGTTGGTTCAATGTTATGTATCCTTTTTTTTATCTCCTGGGTATATAGCACTCATTACACTGTACCCTGCACTTATGTATATCTAATTCTCAATCCTTTAAGGTGTCCAAGATCACATGTTTTGTTCCATCAGCAGACTGTGACTCAATTTTAATAATCCCTAAAAACTTTCTTGTGTAACTATAGTCTCTATTAAATCGTTTTCGTCTTTTATTAACTCAACATATCTGGCCACCATACTGAGCTGATCGACTTTAGTAATATTCTGGGTAGAATCTATAAAAATAGCATAAAACAGAGCTTTCTTATTTTTTTCTAATATGGTATTTTTTCAAGTAACACTTAACATTAAAATTATTCCATTTTGAATTTTTGGCGATAGATATTTAACTTTCCCTTTTGGCATATTAAATACTTGCTTCAAAATCGGATCATATTTAGAAAGTAGGTGTACTAAAGCAAGAAAATCCCCATTATCTAAATCTAGATGGGAATTTTCTCTGTGTCCACGAAATGCTAACATAGGTTTCGCAAGTAATAAGGTTATGTTAAACAGTCTATTTCGAACTTGATGCCAAAACACAGCTTCATGATTAATCAAATTGGTATTTTCCCTATCAATACGATATTTTTCCAGGAATCCTATATAAAGCAACACGTCAGATGTGACAGCTAAAAAAATGTTTTTTAATTTTTGTTGATAAACCCTATCAGTCATTAAGTCCCGATAGCATCCCGACCTTAATCTATGCTTGAGAGTGTTCAAACAGCCGACATGGCTAGCAACAAAGAAAATTCTATACTACGATAAGAAGGCTCATGCTTATGGGCGCACGTGAAACGGCTTAGAGACATCAACTGCCGCGTTGGTTTTTGTTTTTCTTCCAACGCGAATTGGCAACAGCGAGTTCGCCGCAGGCGCACTTCAAGCGATCTTCTGTCGATGGGGCCAGGCTTTTCAGAGTCTGGCCCCATTTCGGGGGTCAAATATTTAATGTGTGGTGGGTTTTCTTATCGTAGTAGAATTAGTAGAATTTTCTTTGCTAGCAATAAGCGAGGTCTTTAATAATTCATTTTAGGAAGTTTTTATTTTGCTTCATCCAACTTTTTCTTCCTTTTTTGCAGTTTCACTTCTGGAACTTTTTTTGTCATAAGTGTTCAATTTTAACGAGGTAACGAATAAGAAACACACCCAATTATAATTGTTAATGTAATAATAACTTTCTAAAAAGGATCTTTGTTTTTGATTATTCGGAAAAGGACCCTCCGGCCTTGATAGTCCGTAATCAATAATTAGCTTTCTGTTTGCAAAATCAGTAGGATAGTTATTATTAACATTAAAAAAAAGAACCGAATTGTTTACCTCCACTTCTGAAACCTCTGTTCCCAAGCCTGCTGTGTCTTCTTCACTATCGATATTGCATGAGTACAAATTAATGGTATCTGCAGTGTCAATGTACATGGAATATGTTTATATTGGTTTCAACTAAATATTCATTAAGTTGCCCTTCTTGAACTGATTGTAATTGGATATTAGCACTCGTTGAGGGGGGGGTCTGGTATTCGACAATGTTTGAGATCGTTACATTTGATGGTTTCACATTAGACAAGAAACACGTATCAATTTTAGGAAGTTTTTCTTTTGCTTCATCCAATAACTTTATCTTCCTTTTTTCGCAGCTTCACTTGTGGAACTTTTATTTGTCATAACTGCTGATTTCTAAAGCAAAAATAAAAAAATGCTGTTTTAATAATGAAATTTTCTTGATACAGGGAGGCAATTTTTTTCCATTAGACTTTTTTAGACTTTTTTTTAAACATTTTATGAAATTTTGAGTGGAAATAGAAAAAGTTTTTAACGATACGAATAGCCTTCCATACTATATTGTATCAATATATATTAAATAACCGAACTATACACAAGAAAGTTGCATACTCTGATTTATCTGTGTTCGAACTGAGTGTAATGGAGCTCAAAGGAAAAAGGATTCTGAAGTTTCTCTGCGAGGATTGCCAGGCTGTGTTGTCGAGTGTGCCAAAACGTATAAAAGATATTAATGAATTGAGGGAGGAGGTCAACCAACTGAAGTCTCAGCCAACACCAATTGTTTCGCCACCTTCAAGTGAGGATTACTTCAGTGAGTTGCAAGACCGCCAGGCAAGGGCAAACAATTTAATGGTATTCAACCTCCTAGAGGGAGGCGATGCGGAGGAGATACCTAGATTGTTTGGTACATTGGTCGATAGTTCTCCTGAAATCATCAAAGCATCTAGAATAGGAAAGAAAAACAAAAATGGATTTAGATGTGTGAGAGTTACACTGTCAAGTCAACGTGAGGTGCTCTCATTGTTAAAAACTCGCACAAGACTTACGGGCCTGAAAATTTTCATAAATCCCGACTTAACTCACAAGCAACGTGAACATAAACAAAATGTCCATGACCAACTGGAGTACCACGAGGCTCAGGATGAAAACAATTTGCATGTGAAATACAACCATGGTGTTCCTGTTATCGTATCAAAAAACCAATATAACGCCCACTCTCACAGCCCAATATACTTTCAAAACATTAGAGGTATTCCTACGAAATTGAGGTGTCTTTCGGAATTCGTCCTCTGGAGCCACTATGAGATTATTGTTTTTGTGTAGACTTGGCTCAACGAGACCTTCAGCGATGCTGAGTTTTATATGGATAATTACGGAATTTACAAAAGAGATCGTTCTTTGCAAACAAGTGTTCACTACAGAGGGGGTGGTGTTTTGGTTGCGGTCCATAGTGGTATCAAGAGTAGGCAACTCTCAGTGACTGACGACAGTGAGGATCTTTTTGTCCTCATTGAGGAAGGAAGAAGGTCACCAGTACTTGCTGGCGCATATTTTCCTCCGCGTTCACCCACCGCTGTTTATATTTTTTTGCAATGAAAGTATTGATATGCTTCCGGAGAACCACCCTCATGAAAGGGTGGGCATTCTTGGAGACTTCAACCTTCCTCATACGATGTGGGAAAATGATGATTTTGGCTCTACAGCCAGAGCTGTACCTGGAGCGGTCCCCGCTGCGGTGGATTCTTTGGAGGTGATATCTAGCCTATGTGGGCTCCACAACTTATTTCAAGTGAATACAATTACGAATGCCCTCAACTCTCATCTCGATTTCGTGCTTTTTCAGGACTGCGAAGGTTGTACAGTGGAAAGAGCGGGCCAATGTATGTTGCCCCAGGATGAATATCACCCACCATTGGATGTTACAGTGTCATTCTACTCGGGCAGTAAAAATAGTTCTATGTTGTGTGATGGCTATTACAGAGATTGCGCATTCTTGCACTTTCAATTTCATAAATGATTATTTGGGAGGCTTTTGCTGGGATGTTATTCTTGCACATGCCAATTTGGATCACATGGTAATTCGGCTATCGAAACATATGCCCCCCTTAAGCGGATCTCATCTGGGAAATTTCCCAGATGGTTTTCACCAGAGCTCAAGCGCTGTATAATTGAAAAGAAAAAAGCATATTACCGATATAAAATATCTGGTCTTCAGGACGATTATCATGAGTTTTCCGAGTTGCGGTTGCTTTGCAAGAGGTTGTCAGTGAATTCTTACGATAATTTTGTGACAACAAACCCCAAACAATTTTGGAATTTTGTTAATATAATATAATGAAATTCCAAGTGAGTTTCATTACAATGGCGACAGTAGTGCTTCAGGTTTGGAGATAGCCAATATGTTTGTTGATTACTTTTCTAATGTTTATAGCGACAGCAATGTCCCAATGTTAATACAAACCGTTTGGACTTTCCAAACATAATATCACTAGTTATTATATTACTATATCAGATGTCTATTCGCACTTAAATTCCTTAGATATAAATAAGGGACCAGGTCATGATGGTGTACCTCCTTTGCTCATCAGGCATTGCAGTTTCGTTTTGGCCCGTCCTTTGCACATTATATTTAACTTGCCTCTTAAATTGGGGATATTTCCTGATTTTTGGAAGTTGAGTTACTTAACACCAATCCATAAATCCGGAAAAAAAGGGTTGGTTACCAATTATAGACCTATTAGCATTTTGAGTACAATTCCCAAAGTTTTAGAGAATATTATGACTAAACATTTAACAGCTAAACTGGGTCCCTTTATTATCGATCGGCAGTTTGGTTTTCAGGCAGGAAAGAGCACTGATCCTAATCTCCTGACATATTGTGGACTTTCTGTCGGACGCCTTGAAAAGGGGCTCTCAGGTACACTCTATTTACACGGATTTTTCTAAGGCGTTTGACAGAGTTAATCATACAGCCTCTTTGTCAAAACTGAATAACATGGGTGTTAGCGGTTCTATGTTGAGTTGGATAAAAAGTTATTTAACTAGACGTTCACAAGTTGTTCGATTCAACAATTTTGAATCCAAAGATATACGTGCTCGATCGGGAGTTCCGCAGGGATCTCATTTAGGTCTTCTTTTATTTACCTTATTTATTAATGATCTGGGATCTTGCTTCGAACACAGTCAGTTCGTCCTGTTTGCGGATGATTTAAAATTGTACATGGAGGTCTCTTTCCCTGATGATTGTTTGAAACTCCAGTCTGATTTGGATCGCTTGGTAACTTGGCGTGCTCTAAACGGCAAGGACTTGACCACTTCAAAATTTTACTCCATTGTCTTTCATCGATATGGGATGACACTTGAACACCCTTATTCAATTAACAATAATCAGCTGTCAAATGTTGCTGAAATGAGAGATTTGGGACTCACCATGGATTCTCGACTCACATTTGCTGCTCGTTTCTAGATCTCTTCAACTCTTGGGATTCATGAAGCGAATTTCTTGTGATTTTACCCACGTTAGAGCTATTAAACAATTATACTGTTCATTAATTAGATCTCATCTAGAATATTCTTCCTCTATTTGGAATCCCCTCTATAACGTGCACATCCAGAGTATTGAAAGTTCAGCAGATATTTCTAAAGTATGTTGCTTACAGATTGAATATGCCAAATCTAACTTATTCTCAGATTGAATCTCATATCCATATTGAATCACTGGAAGATCGCCGAAATCCGAGAGACTTTAAAATTCCCTATAATATATTACATTGCAAATACAAATCTCCCTCATCGCTAGGCGGAATTGGGGTGCATGTGCCTTCAAGGGAAACACGTTCACGCAACACTTTTTCTTTACTAACCCACAGGACCAATTATGGTCAAAAGCTAAGGAGGATGTGACTTGAGATCTCTGTGGCTAGTGTTTCACTATTGCAATTGTTATTGTTGTTAATATTACTTTTAATTGTTAATGTTATTTTCTATTGTGGTGTATTACTTAGCTAATCTTTAACTTTTAACCACTTTACTACTTATTTGGATTTAGCAAACGAATTTGACAACACCTATGCAGATAATGTGAATAAATAACACCGTGCCGGGGATTCCTAAAAAGGCTAAAAACTTGCTGGTGGCGGTCAGTGATTCCCCGTTTTGCCACTAGTTTACGTACACAAATTCTGGACCTGAGTTGCAGCATTTTACACTGTTGTCACGTTTGATTATTTTAAGCGGTTTTTATAAACTATTTTTAAAGCCAAAGTTTACCCTTTATAAAAACCTTTTGATTTTTTTCCCTAACCAACCGATCGGCCGGGGACTCAAAAGGAGCCCCAGCATCAGCGGCCCACCCTTCACCGTGGCGGCTAGTGGTGATGTAGTTACGCCGCTGTGTAAAGAGAAGCTTTTTATTGGTTGGTATTCGATAAAGCAAAGCCATAAAAAATCATACCACTTCAAAGTAGCAAATGTGAGCAACCTACCATGTACTTAATATAACCTTTGTTTGAGATAAAAAAATAATATATCATGATTTTATGAAGACATAGATAGATACATATGAACATGTAATTTTACATGAAGATACTACTTTTTTGATATCTAAACTGTGTTTGGGGTTTTTGTAGAACATAGCATGAACGCGACATTTTAGAAAAAAACTCTATAAACGTGTTGACATACAGAATGTAGTAAAAGTGATCGAGAACCAGTTCTTAGCTTAGCTTTTAGGAACTATCTATACCAAAGCGTTCAAAATAACTTAATCAGCGAACTCATTTGGATTTTTAGGGGAAAAACGTAACATTTGGTGTCAGAAGTTGGATTGTGAAGAGACCAGACTTGTGAAGTATTCTTCTAGGAGAAAAGAGGATACAAGTACGTCAGCGAGAACGTCTTGATTGGTGGATTCTGTGAAAATTTTATAACAGTCTAGGGTCAATACGAGGCAACAAACAGCAGAAATGGAGCAAATAAATAAAATGTTGGCCGATTTTATGGAAAATCTAAATGCTGAGAGGCAAACAGAACAGGACTGGCTTCAGAAAATTTTGCAAGACAGAGGTAAAACAAAAGGCAAGCAGAACAGGATCGGCTTCAGAAAATTTTACAGGACCAAGCAGACAAAGGCAAGCAGTACAGGATCGGCTTCAGAAAATTTTACAAGACCAAGAAGATAAAAAGCAAGCGGATCGAGAAGAGGGTGAACGTAGAAGACAAGTGGATCGGGAAGAGTAGGAACGTAAGAAGCAAATAGAACAGGACCGGCTTCAGAAAATTTTACAAGACCAAGAAGATAAAAGGTAAATAGAACAAGATCGGCTTCAGCAAATTTTACAAGACCAAGAAGATAAGAGGCAAATAGAACAGGACCGGCTTCAGAAAATTTTTCAAGATCGAGAAGATAAAAGGCAAGCGGAACGGGAAGAGGATGAACATAGAAGGCAAGCAGAACAGGAGTAGCTTCAGAAATGGATGCTGGATGTAATTGTAAGCGAGCAAGGAAAATTACAGAAAATATTGGACGGGCAAAATGAAAAATTTGAAAAAGACGTAAACAATGTACAAAAAGAAGTTGTAAATGTACAAGAAGAAGTTGGAACTGTACAAAAAGAAGTTGGAAGTGTACAAAAAGAAGTTGGAAATGTACAAAAAGAAGTAGGAGACGTACAGAAAGAAAAGAAGAATCTACAAACAGAAGTTACCAGACTAAAAAAGCAAGGATTCACCGCGAGGGTATTCGCCACAGGACAACATATCAAACCTCCAATCTATGACGGTCAAACATCCTGGACAATGTACAAAAAAATTGAAGACGCTGCTGTTGCCAACGGCTGGAGTAATTAAGAATTGGCTGCATCACTAGTGGTAGCGCTTCGTGGATCTGCCCTGGAACTACTGCAGACCATTCCCATCAGCCAGCAAGGGAAATATGACATACTTGTAGCTGTTCTGGAGAGACGATTTGGAGACCAACACAGAAGACAACTCTATCAGGCACAAGTAAAGTCCCGACATCAGAAGACTGGTGAAAACCTGCAAGAATTTGAGGCAGAAGTTAGACGTCTCATTCAATTGACCTACCCGGGAGCAACGGAAGAAATTCAAGTGGAACTTGCTGCCCAATATTTCGTGGATGGCATCAGAGATACAGAAACTCAAAAAATGCTATGTCTAGCCAAGATTGATAGCAGCAGTGAAGCTTTGGGTAGAGAAATCGAGGCGGCCTGTAACATCTCCAAGCCAAAAATCAGGGCCGTGTCAATCCAGGAAGAAAAGCCGACAAACAGCTGTGAATTAACTGAGATGGTCGAAATTTTGAAGAAAGTAACGGAAGTTCTTCAGGCCACGCGGAGATTCTGGGAGCCAATAGAAGATAGGCCACGTAACCGAAATACATCAAATCAGTGCTATAGATGTGGCAGGACTGGGCATTTCAAAAGAGACTGCCGAGTAAAATACGGTCTAGATCTCCATCCGGAGTCGCTAGGGCCTCCAAGTCAAATCAGGAAAACTTCAATTAGTCAACATTGCGGGGCGGGTGTTGGCTAAAGAAGATAAAGCCCAAGGATCGTCTTCATAAAAAGCCTAGGAAAAGCCACCGACAGTCTAACTATTAAAGGAAAGATCAACGGAAGAGCCATAACAATTACTGTTGACACTGGTGCGGCGGTATCTTTGGTAAGGGTCCAACAGAATAAATAGAGTAGAAGTTCTACCCATATCAAAGAATGTAGTTTAACGTACGGTTACCGGTGAGACAGCTGAAGTACTTGGGGAAATGGATATTGAACTTCACCTTGGAAGAATTAAATTACACCACACAGTGTTAGTAGCCGGCATAGAAGACGAATTTATTTTGGGGATGGATCTCATTGGCCAACATGGATTCCCTTTTGCCAGCAAGCTTAATCTTCTAAAGTTTAGCACCGAAGAGTTCATCCTTACCAAAACAGGCGGTGGCACACCAACTAAAGTAGTGGCGGCATGTACCGTCAGAATAAGCGGAAATACCGGGCAGATAATTTTTGGGAAAATGGAGAAGGATTTTGGAGGCTGCATCGGACTGTTAACATTTTAAATCTTTTAAAGAATACCTGGCAGTAAGTTGTACTGTTTAGTCTCAGTGAGCATCGAACAGCTTTTTTTTTAGTTTGAAAATACGCTCAAATTGAGTTGCACAACACGTACCGCAGAATGGAATGGCGTATCGGAGATGCAACTCAAAAAGGGCATAATAGACTGCAGTTGTCAAGTTAAGCTCCCTGGAAACCGTTTTTAGCGCAAAACAGGTACAACTTAATTATTTTGATAAGGCATCGATGTGCAAGTCTCAGTTTATATCTATGGTTGTCCACAACAAGCCCCAAGAATTTCACAAATTCACCGATCTCAGTAGTGGTATTATTAAGAACAAAAGATTGCAACGTACTTTTATATGACAAAACTTGATTTAATGGTGATTAAATTACTAGATACAGTTCTGTGAAGCGCCGTAATATACCGACCATTGCATTAGTACCTACCTTGTTATACTCAAAAAAATATATGTATATTAATAGGTTTAGCAAAACTATCGTTTACCAAACTAGGACGTAGGTAAGTAGGTATATAACTGTCAGTACATAAAAAGATAGATAGTAGCAAAGAAAATAATAGCTACGCAATATTTCCTTTGATAGTAGTTATCTAGAAGAATTTTCTTAATTATTCCTTGAGCACGTATTCCAATCAGTGCCTTAGCTGTTATTTTCGTTAAAAGGCCCTATTTTTTCTTTTGTCATTATTAGTTACGTTTATTCTATTTTTTGCACATAGTAGAGCAGGTATATATTTTAATCAATATCCAAATGATGAATTTCCATATCACTTACTACCAGACTACCAGTAATGCACTAAAATAAACGCTTTGACCATTACTAAAGATAAATAAAATATTTTTTTGCCTAAAATTATCCAAACAACCTTCGCCAATCGATTAACTACACCAGATGCCATTCTGATGGACTGGGAATATCCAATTTATTTTCGTATAATTGTTAAATACGGCAAAACATTTTAAATTGTTTGAATATCAATTCGTTTTTCATTTGGAGGTATTATAAATATAT
>MU186802.1:162692-182324 GCA_016904865.1 Pissodes strobi | reverse complement strand
CCACAGTGGCGTAGCCGGCCGTGTAATTTGCGTTTGCTTTTCGGGTAGTCGCATTCGTTTCGATAGTCGGTGTAGGTTCGAGTAGGAGTAACTCCGGGCGTTTATTGCTCCCCTTTGCTGATACGTTCTGCGATGTTATAGACATTTCCAATTGCGGTTTGTTATTGTTTACCTTTTTTTCAAGTGTCGAGATTTTTTCCAGGATTGAACTCTCCATAGTTTCCATCCTATTATGAATTTCAGCAAATAATTCACAGGAACTTTTGTCTTCTAGTTCTGCGGTTTTCTTCCTCAAAGTATCTATTTATTCATCCTTTTTTGAGATAGCTTTATTTATGTCGTCTTCCCGCGTAATGGCCGCACAATTTGAGCATAAAATTAATGATTTGCTACCACTTGCCACTTGTAGCCCGGTCACTCTTAGTACACAGGAATGGTGAAGATAAACGGCACAACTTAAGCACTTAACTCCGTTTTATTCGACCCCCGATTTGCAGTATTTGTTTTTTTACTGTCAGGAACTGGCAAACCATCTTCTGTAGGCGCCATCTTGAATTATTTCAATTATTTAGTTGCTGATTGACTACGCGTTCCATGACTTTGGAGATTATTGGAAGCAAGGCAATTGGGCGATAGTTTGAGGGCGTGGATTTCTTGCCCGTTTTTGGAACAGGTTGCACACGAGCGAGTTTCCAAGAAGGTGGGCAAACCCCTGAAAGTCTGGAAGGCTTGCTGTTTCTTACCTACAGCTGTTTCGCATCTTCTGTGGAATCAGGGCTTTTATTTTGACGGTAATTAGATGAAATTTGGGATGTATTGCTTTCATTCCTGAGGATATTACTTGCGTAATCTCTTCGCAACGGACTGACGGGTCGTCAATGTCAAAGCAGACGTCGAGCCAAATCTAGGTGGAACTCTCTTAGATCGTCCCAGTTTGCACAATTATAATGCCAGATTCTACGAGGCAATGGCAAATCTATCTGTAGGAGTGGCAGTTCGCAAACCTCTGTAATAAGTTTGTGGTTGAATGCATCTAATGGCGGACCAGCTGCAATTGTGTACTGGTCAGGATTTGTGGTTAGACAAAGATCCCGGTGGGCGGCAAATTCGCCGCTCAATGAGATCCGAGTTGGTTCGTGTACAAGGTGAGTAAGTCCGCAGCTGATGGCAAATGCTTTAGCTTCTCTACCTTCGTTGCCGGTCTTGTTGTGATATTTGAGCCAGTTGGTGTCGTGTGCATTGAAATCTCACAGAACGATTATTTCTGAATTGGGGTGATCGACCTGTATTGAATCAAAAGTGTTAGCTAGCGTTGCAAAAAAAGGTTTTGTAAGCCTTATCGCTCGGAGGGCCACAGCATATGAACTTGGTTAATCCCTTGGCGAAGAACTTGAGCCACAAGACGTCAAGGCTATTCGGTTCGAGTGTTTCCTCGCAATGACAAGAAAGGTCGCTTCGAACAAAAAGGCATATTTCGAACTTATGTCTAAATCGGGAGTGTAAGTCGTAACCAAGAGAGGGGTAGTTTACTTTTATTGTAGAACATACTTCTGTTTCTGTAAGGGCTAGTATGTGTGGTCTATTGGCTTGTAGCTGTCGGCGTACCGAATTAATATTTGTATTTAGGCCTCTTATGTTGCAGAAATCTATTCTAAATTGGTTCGGTATCTTTGCTATCTGTGAAGTGTTGCACGAAGGGTCCCCAGGGCCACCCGGCGCCCGAAAATCCGAATGGCCGGGGAGTTTACCTCCGGGATGTTTTGGTCCTGGAAGCTCCATCATGTCCATATATTCTTACTGTGGAACCCGGAACCACCAGCGCGGAAGCGAAACGTGATCCCCTAATCAAACTGCTCTCACCAGTTTGTCGTTCCTGCTAGCTAATACAATGCAACCCCGCTTGCCACAAACTGTCATTGATTAGCTCCAGAATTTGTACTTCGGTGTTCTCCATTGGTTCACTACCTTGACGTTTCACCATGCTTCCTGGACGGTGATGCCAGAGGTGTCTAAGGCTTTTAAACCTGTCATGTGACGCAACTGGATGATATCCTGGTAGTATGGTGCCAGGGGCATTAAGACATAAAAGAAAACAGTACAGGGCAGTTAACGAGTTCACCAAGAATGTTAACTGTCTGTCTCAATTAATTTCGCGGAAGAGGTGCGTTATTTTAGTTTTGATTTTTATGAGGGAACTAAATAAACAGAGGAGTAGAAATATACTTCAGTATATTACGTTGGAAAACACTAAAATACGCCGAAAAGAGGATTAATTTAAAACCAATTAATATATTCTTTTGCCAATTTGAGCAAAGCTTCTGTTCAGAATCTGTTTTAAACAATTATATTTTAGAGCAATTATGTACAAAATGAATACTGATAATATATTACCCAGCTGAAAGATAGTCGGGTTTCTGCCAATGCCAAAGTTGTCTTAAGAAGACACTCTTTAAGTATCCGTATAGATTCAAGAATAAGCAACTAAGATCACCTTTAGCAAAATAATATAATATAAACAAAAGCTAGCGATATTGGAGGAAGATATATAGGGTCTCCTACACTTGTCATGTAATTCAATTATTCACTCCTATAAATTGCTGTCCTTAACCAGATAAAAGATATGATAAAGAAAAATTAGATTGACTACAATTCCACGTTCAAAGAGTTATATTCCAATTTAAACAGAAAAACTGTAAGCTGATATATAGCTAAAATTAAAAGAAAATAAAAACAAAAGAGATCCGTAACTTCTCAACACATCTCCCACTGTCGAGGTCATAAACAAAATAAAAGGCCACCTTTCTTAACTCCCAGATCAAAATGACATTTTTAAAAAATAACATAGATTGAGTTGCCGCCGCGAGGAAGTGTCTCGCCGATTCAAATCATGCATACTTGCATATAGAAGTTAATTGACATAATACTTACATTTTTTCTACTGCTGTGTTTGCATAAAAATAATCATAATATTAATATTTGTTTTAGAACAACTAAATACAGATCTCAAATATCATATTTTAAAAATAAATGAATTGCGCACTGACCTCTACTATTCGTGTATAAAACTAAAAAAGAGCAGTACGATTGGAATTTGATTGTACAACGGGTAGTGTAATTATGTCGAGCTTTTACAATGTACCTTTGTCACCTTGAATATTTGGTACTGTTTTTACCGGTTCGGTTCGAATAGTAAGTTGAAACTAGGTGCATGATAAAAGTTATTAATCGGAGCAAAATTCATGTTCCGGAATTGTTAAAATCGCTGTAACATTACTACCAACAAAACTGAAATTGAAGATAAATTAAAAGAACTAAAATTTTATAGAAAAGATGATCTGATTCGGTGGAACGAGCTGTTTTCAAGCAAAATGAGAATTCATTGACTTCAAAAGAAATAGATAAGGTTTTGGGTCCAGGATATAATGAAATTTATAAGAATATCGCTTTCGAAAATTGGATTAAGCGCTTCAGGTGTGATTTATGGTGTCATAAGCTTGCCCCAATAGGATCACCAACTTTCGCCATTTGTTGGAAAGGTGAATTTGAGTTTTGGCTATTTTTTGTATAACCTAAGCGACATTTCTTTTCTTTGCATTACAGCTTGATGTTTGAGGAAACATTCTAGTGAAATGAAGTATTTAACTTGATTATTCATCTTTTTTTTTTTAATTTCTCAAAGTCGTAAATTTTCCCCACCCTCATTTACTACAGAAAGGCAAATAGTGATTATTACAAGCCTGACAATCTGCAAGAGCTTTTTACTGTTTTATTGTATTTGCTAACCATTTTCATTTTTAGTTTTTTGCTTTTCTTGAAAACGATATCCGACTTGATATCGAATCGAAGAAATATAGGTACTCATTTCATTAGGGTCACTAAACTTGCACTTGTGCAGTTTACATCCTTGAGCCTGGGCCGAAGTGGCTCTATAACAATTCAAACCAAATTTAATCATTTGTGGAGCCAAAGGCAATCAATTCCAGGGTAAGAATTTTAGTGTCATCTGCATAAACACCTAAAACACATCGTTCTTCGACCACAGGAAGAAATAGTATCCTTGACGAATTTGTTGCATGATTCTGCGGAATACTAATGAATCGCTTATTGCAGAAAGGGTACGAGTTAAAAACGACAGTTTCGAGAAAAACAACAAAATGTGTTTGTTTTAAATTTATTTGTTAAGATATTAAGAATAGGTATCGGATCTTTAAAAGGATATCCTATTACACTATTTGGTGTTATATTTCGGCTTATTAATAAAATGTAATGAGAAAAAAGAAACTAACAAAATTTGAAACATGTACCCTTTCTGCAATTAACTTTCCGGATTAAGAAAGAAAAATGGTTTTTTTTATTCAAAAATTTTTATTTACGGAATCTTACAGACAATATTACACTTAAATGAATAAAAACATTCCAAAAAAACTTATTGTAGAGTAGGCCATTCAAATATATCTTGCCAAAATGCAGTAATACTCTCGTGATCATCGACATACACCGCCGATTTTTTTATATGGTCCATTTTATCTGATTTAATAGAAACTTTACCAGATGGATTGGCTATGTCTTGGGTGGCTTTAAATTACCAGCTAGTTTTAAAACAAAACGTGTGTTTTACGAAACCGTTAATAAACTCCCTCTTAACAACAGTACCTGCTTGACTTCCGTAAGAAAAGTGATGGAACGTGCGTATGTTAAAATGTACCTTTTGGTAACTTGGTATCCTTCTTTGCAACGTTTCAGTAGAAATTGCAGTTTTTTATATAGTTCTGTACAAAAACTAATGAAACCAATATTATTAAGTAAGTGGGACTTACCGACTCTTTTTTATACGCTTTGGTTTGTATTTATCTGCATTTAATATGCCTCGTTTTCTTTTAGGAATTTCAACAAGTTCCACGGCGTCCATTGTTTTAAGTCGACTAAATCAAAGGAAATAATAATAACAATCACCTGATATTTTTAAAATGGCACTCCGCGCTACGCCCCGCTCATGGATTGCAGAAAGGATACAAATCGTATGACGTATCGTTTCTGCAATAAATGAAAATTTTACATCTAATTGTACAGCAGTACAGCGCCCAACTGTTCTTACATATACCCTTTCTGTGCTAAACGATAGAGATTCATTCAAATAATACAATTTCGAGAAAATTCGGTCTCCGGGTAACAAGTTATACCATCTGACAAATTAGTTATTTGTCTATTGGCCCCTTCTGATTTGTGGCTGATATACAATAATTTGACGTTTACTGGATAGTTATGTAACTAATAGGTTTGAAAAGATATATATCAAATTTTCGAGCTAGCAGCCTGCAGTTTACTAGACAAGATGCATATTTCCGGTTCCCCAAAGTGTCTAAGACTATGGCAATGAACTCATACATTTTTGCATAGTGGATTCGGTACTCATATCCAACGTAAGTCCGTGCAGATATTGATTCATTACTTTTGATGTGAATTCAGACTTACGATCCTATCATCTATTATATATATTCTTTACTATTATCAACGTTGAGATTTGTTATATGGATTTAAATAAAACAGCAAAAATTTACTTATTTAAATTCGCAGCGAAACATTGCCGAAGCATTTTTTCGTTATGTGTCGAACGCGGCGGACTCTAATGTTTATTTTAGAGTCATGTGGCTTTCCAAAGTCCAAGAGGGACCAGTTATTGTTACGAAGCTGTGCCCGAATGGGCCCTTAGATATCGGAATTGTAACAAAACGGCACTTCAGTTTTTGTTCATACATACAGAATGCACGTTTGCCATTTCGATACCATCCGCTTCTGGAAAGAAAAATCTCAAAATTAACCTTTGTGGTATTGTCTGCATTCCAAGGCGCGACATTTTCTAGCAGATTTAAGGTATTTGAACACGAAACTTCTTAAGAGTGTAGAAACTGATTTAGGCAATAGAGCGGCTATGTTACGAACCTATACTTTGAATGAACTATCTTCACCTAGAGATGTGCTCTAATGATTGTAAATCATGAATATGTTAAAAGTATGTGGAATGTGTAAGTTGGAGGAAGAGTACTAAAATGCTATGGAAAAGATAATCTGATTCAGGGCAACGAGCTGCTTTCAAGCAAAATGAGAATTCATAGGATCGCCAAATTGCTCCATGATGTATATCTAGCTGCTGAAGGTTAATCTCATAACAATATAATATATATAACCGATAATGGAACACAATTAGGAGGGGAAACACTTTTTAAAATGAACTAATGAGATAATAATATATAGCCTAGTAAAGTTTACACCGTACAATGTTTTCCTATTTCCCCTCCTCTACGACCAGTTGTATCTAATTTTTTTTTGTAGCTTGAGAACCTTTTTTGTGTAGTTAGGCGAGTGAGAGCGAGTCGGAGCTTGAGGGCGAACCGCTATCCGCTTTAACTACTGAGGAACTTGATGTAGCCTCGATACACTTAGAAAGGGCTATAAAAGCCTCTTACAAAGAAAGCTGTCCTGCGAAACAGGTGGCAACCCAGCAATCCATGGTGGAACAAGACACTAAACAGGCTAAAGACTGAATCGAGAAAATTCTTCAATGAAGCAAAAATACTGGGGAATTGGGATAACTATCATAAAACCCTATCCGAGTATAACAAAGAGCTTCGGAGATCCAAAAGAAGAACTTTTAGGTCCTTCTGTGAAGGGATAGATGAATTAGCACCGTCCATTCATCTACAAAAAGTGCTATCGAAGGAACACTCAAATGAAATCGGCCTACTAAAGAATAGAAAACACAACACCTATGCAGAGACACCTGAACAAAGTCTAAGGATTCTTCTAGAAACACACTTTCTTGGATCAAGCATAATTGCTAAAGAAGAGCTGGCACTAGAATACGAGTCCATTGAAATCGCTGAACGGTCAACAAGAAGGGCAAAAGGTCTAGCCAACAAAATCTTTACAAAAAACACAATCAGATGGGCGATGCATTGCTTTAAACCCTATATAAATCCCCAAGAGTAGATGGAATCTTTCCAGCATTATTACAACGAGATATAAAGGACCTACAGCCGCACATTAAACCAATCTTCACAACCAGATTTGCATTGGGCTACATTCCCAAAAACTGGAGGAAAGTTAAGGTAGCGTTCATACCAAAGACACGGCGACGATCACAAGAGAAACCAAAGTCTTACCGCCGCATTAGCTTAACCTCCTTCCTTCTTAAAACGATGTAAAAGATTATCGATAGATACGTTGGAAGCAAGTTCCTTTCTAATGTTCCACTGCATGCAAAACAATTTGCATGCCAACCATCGAAATCTACCACCCATGCTCTTCAAAATCTTGTCCGCGATATTTAGAAGGCATTGGCTGAAAAAGAAGTGGTGTTGTGTGCCTTTCTAGGTATAGAGGGTGCATTTGACAACATCTCACATGAATCCATTTAGCGAGCCACAGCCCGCAGGGGAGTGGAACCAACCACTACAAAATTGATAATATCCATGCTAACCAGCCGTGAAGTCACCGCGACCATTGGAGAAACAGTCACAGTCAAAGTAATAAAAGCATGCAAAGTGCACTCAACTTTGTCAGCACATGGTGTACACAGGAAAGGCTAAATGTCAACCCAAGCAAAACTGCCATGATCCTATTCACAAAAAGAAGGAAGCTGAACCTTAAAGCACCCACTTTGGGAAGGACAACGGTAGAGCTTTCAAAAGGGGTTAAGTATCGTGGCATCGTTCTTGACCAGAAACTAACCTGGAGCGCGCACTTGGAAAGAACTATCAAAAAAGCAACGGCAGCGCTCGGGGCCTATCGACGACTATTTGGTAAAACATGGGGTCTAAAACTATCCATCGTCTGGTGGTCCTATAACACTGGTGTAAAGCCAATTATAACCTACGCCTACTTAGTGTGGTGGGTAAAAACAAAAGAAATAACAATACAGCGAAAGCTGACAAGAGTACAAAGGCTCGCCTGTCTGGGAATAACAGAGGCTATGAAAACGTGCCCCACAGCAGCTTTGGAAACCCTACGTGACCTCCATCCGCTGCACATATGCATAGAAAAAGAGGCCCGGACCAGTGCATATAGAGTCACTTAGGCACAAAAACTGAAGTCAGGAAACCTGAATGGTCACCTTAAAATTCTGAAGGACATCCATATAGAGGCGATGACAAAACCAACCAATAAAATGGAAACAAAACTCCATTTTGATCGCTCCTTTGAAGTGGTAATTGAAGACCGCAATAATACAGGGTATAGACTAAAACAACTAGAGAGGGGATCACTTGTCTGGTACACAGATGGCTCAAAGATGAAAGAACGAGTGGGATCCGGAGTTTACGGACCTAGGTGTCGAATCTCTACACCTTTAGGAAACACTCCCACAATGTTTCAAGCAGAACTAAATGCTATCAATATAGCCATCTCTGAATGTGCAAAGAAAGGCCTAAGAGGTGCAAAGATCTTTATCCTATCAAATAGTAAAGCAACCTTAAAAGCGGCTAGTGTGGGATTGTCGGATGGCTGCAAATCAACTGGCAAACAGAAACAGACTCATCCTAATATGGGTACCAGGGCACGAGAGTGTGGAAGGCAACGAAGCCGCTGACCAGCTGGCAATGGTGCACAGACTGCCTTTTGCGGGCCTGAATCATTCTGTGGCATCAGTAGAGGACACGTAATGAATGAACTCAGAAATTGGCAAAAAAGGCGGAAAGAGACACATTGGGCCAATGCACCTGGGCAGATACAGGCCATCATTTTAATCCTGTTGACTCGGCAGTTCTTTAAGTTTCATTATATCACGTTTTAGGGTAATTGAACTATATTCAATTTATTGGTATAAAACTTGCTATTCGTTGCTGTAACAGTGAAAAATGTAACCTAATCAATAATTAACATATCCATAGAAACAGTTGAAAATGTTAAATTAGCAAGGTGCAATGTTCATTTGAGGTACACTGAGATAAAGGGATGCAAATCTTTGATGTAATTTCGGAATGTCCCAAGATTCTAATTTGGGTCCCTTACTTTTATTGTTGGCGTTGATAACTTTGTTGATGCCATTAGGAATTTAAGGATTTAACTATTTGCTGATGATCTCACATTCTCTTTCGAAATTAGATCTCGGAATGACTGTGTTAGTCTACAGAATGATTTTTGTAGTGTAGAAAACTGGGCTTTAATCTGAGTGTGAGTAAGTTGTTCGTTTATATCAAAATGTAATATCACAGCAATACTCGGTCAATATCAAAGATCGCAATATATATAAGATGTGTCCAGTCCAGACTGCAAAATGTATATGAAATATACTTATGACCTAGATATAGACTTTATTATGTGAGTTTAATAATTTTAAGAAATTAATTGATAACAAATTAATAAACGCTGATTTGCTATAGGCAATTTTTGATACACTGTAGTGTCAATACAAATTGACGGATTTTGACAAGCTTTTCAAATTGTAAAAGCCCATTCCATTATGATTGAGCGTATTTACGTAAAGATTTAAATTTTTGCATTATACGTAAACCAAACGGTTAATATAACATTTTTCCTATTGTTTTCTTTCAAAATAAGGGTCTTTTTCTCATTTTCCGATTAGCACTATGAGAGCGTAATAAATTCGCTTCTTGTAATTGGGATCTCGCAAACCGTAAGAGATACGAAGACAGTTCAATAGGAATAGGGGCGAAGTTGCTGATTTAATAGTCCATTAATATGCCTTTAACAAATTTTCTTTTGTTTTAGACACTTTTCGAAAAAAAACTAGAATTTTTCCTGACTATCTGAAAAGATCATTTAAAATAAATTTCAGTGCTGCCCTTAAATATCAAATAGGACACGAAGGGCGAATTTAAAAAAAATTTCTCATAAGGGAAAATGAGACACGAAAATCATTCATCTAACGCATTATTTTTCATGGAAAATTTCTAAACCTGCCAATTTTTCGATTAGTGTGATATATTATTGGTTTTGGGAGATAGAAAGCTTGTAAGAAAAATATACTATATTATACTTCCAGAATAACACTAACAGAAACTTTTTGTATTTTTACGTAACTTTATAATTTGATTATAATTCTTAATGCTTAAATGGTTAATCTACCAAAGATAGACTTTCGAGAGTCGAAAACTGAATAAAAAAGTTAACTTTTCCCAATGTTAGAAAACTGTGAAGATTGGAATAACAATTTGTTTGTTTGAACCTGTCGTTGAGCTAGAGTAGATGTGTGAGACAAAAAATCTCAACTTTTTATAATTTTTCCAATTATATGTTCTATGTGATCGTTAAATGAAAGAGTAAAAAACCTTAGATATTTATGTTTTAGAATCAGTTCCACTTTTTCATTACCTACCTTTACATGAATGTTTTTTACCATCACAGAATCATGCACTTTTTTGTTATCAATTATGATAAACTTTGGCCCTGTTGCATTTAATTTCAAAGAATTACTATTGAACCACCCCTGTAAGCAACTTAAATCAAGGTTTACATCGTTAATCAGAGTCTCCAGATCTTTTGAGTAAAATACATAAGTGTATCTGCAAATAAATGCAGTGATTCCTAACTCCCAATCCAATATCATTAATGTAAATTTTAAATAATAAAGGTCCCAAAGTACTACCAAAGGCACATCAACATCATTCACAATATCAGATGAAAGTTGTAATTTTTGTCACCCGAAATCTGTGGTTAAGGTAATCATTAAGCCACACTAATGCGCTATCAACTGAACTTTGCTCTATCTATAGCCACAAAAGCTCTTTTTCTTAAGTCCAAGAAAACAGCACCAATATCATAATTATCATCTCATAGATGTTTCCATTCATAAAATTGTGTTGCATCACAGATTCACAAACATGCTTCTTTCTAAACCCTGCCTGATTTTCGGTTAAAACCTTGTTTAGTCCAATAAACTTTATTAGCTATTCATACACTTTTTTCAATTGGTATAACATTTGAAATTTTTAATAAAGATTTCAAGTGCAGTATTTATAACATGCAATAAAGGATTTTTAATAGTCTGTAAAGTGTTTTAAGGAACCCTACAGATATTTCATCAGGACTTGCTCTATTAGGCAAACTAAATAAATGTCTTGGAATTATTTCATGTCAATTAAATGGAAAAAGTTAAGAGTGTGTTGTTGATTTTTGATTAATTGCGACTGGTACCAAATGTTATGCATCTATAGTGGCTACTACTTTCCTAAAACTTTTAACAAAGTATTTATTCATTTCTTTAGTAGTAGATACTATTGATTCAAAAACAACCCCCATGAACCCCTATTCCTTCAATTTTTTGCCTTTTCCTAATATTAATTCTCGTAATATTAATTCTCCTAACGTTTCCCATATTTTTTTTAATTGCTCTTTATGTCATCAATTTTTTTGTGATAAAAATGCTTTTTCCTTTATAACCTTTAATACCCTGTTTCACGCATTGTTTATATATTTTCCTATTGTCTTCAGTTTTATTTGCCATATAATTCGTATAACTATTATTCCTCTTACCAATCGAAATTTTCACCCTTTCATTAGACCATTCTTAATAATAAAATTTAATAAGCTTTTGTTTTTTTGGAGCTATTGAATTTAATACATTTAAAATACCTATTGTTAAAAAATATTTTAAACTTGTCACCATGTATAATAGATCCGATCCAATAGTAAGATTTTCACCAATCCACTAAATTTAACATACATATTAAATACTTTTCTCGAACAATATAGTAATAACTTTTTCACTTACGTGGTTGGAAATAGGAAGACCAATGTTCCACCTGGCTTGTATTATAAACTGAGGTCGCCAAACTGTCAAGAATACTGCTTACGTTTCTTAAACAGCAGCCGTAGAAAGTAGAAACCAGGCTGAAGCTTATCTATCATTCAATTTTATTAGTATTGTTTGTGGCTCGTCTAATATTTTTGGAAAATTATCATTCAATATGACATATCAAAATATTTCTCCTATGATTACATGAGTTCAGCATGGATTTTTACCAAAAAAAATCGACATTGGTCGACTTTCTCTCAATATGTAAACGTTTCAACGACTTTCTCTCAATATATAAACGTTTCAAAAATAAAGCACAAGTATATGTAATTTATACTGACATGGATATAGTTAGGTATGATATTATTTTTAAGCCATTATTCAATATGAATCTTGTCGATATAATAAAATTATACCAATTTAGTAGACAGCAGTAGCATAGGAAGGTACGTTGAATTAAAGGGATGCAAACCTTTAATCCAGCCCTTTACTTTTTTGGTGGCGTTATTTATATTAATGATGCTGTTAAGGATTTAAGGGTTTTACTGCTTGCTGATCATCTCAAATTGTTCTTGAAAATTGGATCTCGAGATGACTGGACTCTTATAAACTCCCATCTACAAGACAAACTAAGGTCCCAATAATACCTGAGCGCAGTTCCCCAGAAATATTTTCGGTACCTTAACTCTAGAAGACTAATACTCGTAAAATTTACGACGTCGAATTATTTTTTTCCGAAATTTGGCAACAACGTAAAGTCATTTAGACTCTGTCTCTGCTCGCAGTAGCTTCCTCTTAAATACTTTTGTAAACATGGGTGAATATACGTCTGTTGTATATAAATTATACATTTCGTCGTAAATATTACGACGCTATATTATTAACGTTAGTATCAGCGTTAAGAGTAGTAGGAGAGTTTTTCTGTGGTTTGTACAGACTTTTTGATTTATTATGTTAGTATACTAATAATAATCTCATATTTTGTACACAAACAATATGCAAGTTTAAGTGTAAATCTAAGACATATAATATTTAATTTCAGAAGCAGCAAAATGACAAATAAGCCACTTAGTCAGTTGCAGCTGCAACAAAAAATAGAAAATATTATGCATGGTGAAGTTGATTAAAACGAACCGTTCGAGGACAGTGCAAGTGAGTGGGAGGAGGATCATTTTGAAAAGAAATCGTTACATTCTGACAGCAGTTTAGAGGAATATAATACCAACGAGGGAAAAAATCAAGATCCAAGAGAAGAACATCCAGAAGAAGTTCCTTCGTCTTATGATCAAGAATCATCAGGATGAACCGTTAGACAAACTGCGTCGAAGGGATCCGAATATAGTTTTTCCTAAACAAGTAAACATGGAAGGTAAGAACGGCCATAAGTGGACATCCAATTACCAGTTATGTCAAAGAGAGTCAGCTCAATGAACTATATTCATTTTTTACCTGCTTGCACGGGAAAATCCCGTAATTGTTTATCTATAAATGAACACTTTCTGCACTTCTTTCATGTCAATATGCTTGACATAGTTATTCGTCACACCAATGCAGAGATTGTTAAAAAGTGTTCCAAATACACTGCAAATTCCGCGACGGTATCAAAAATTTGCAAAGATGAATTATCAGCCTTCCTTGGTATACTGATTTTTCTGTAGGGAGGGAGGAAGAATGACTCATTTTCCCCTATATGTGAGATATGGAATATGCTTATGTATGTAGAAGTTCCTGTATCCCATCATCTTATCTCACAATCGATGAACATTTAGAGGAAGTTGTCCATACCGTAAGTAATATTTCTAACCGTAACATTACCATGGATAACTGGTTCATTTCAGTTTATTTGGCGGATGAACTTTTGGAACAGCCGTACAAACTAACAGTAATAGGAACTCTGAGAAAAAATAAAAAAGAAATACCACCGAAACTATTGGACAGTAAAAATAAGCCACGAGGCGGGTTTTGCTTTGATAAGAAAAATACATTAGTTTCTTATGTCCAAAACCCAATAAAGCAGGGTTATTACTTTCCATTATGCATGAAACTGAAAATGGAAAATCTCATATAATTATAAATTATAATGAAACCAAGTCATGAGTGGATACTTTTATCAATTACGCAGTAATATGACCAGCTCCAGAAAAACACGGAGACGGCATCTGTGTATTTTTTTGCGGAATACAGGGTGAAACAAATTCGCTTCTCACTATTGGGATCTCGTAAACGGTAATAGATACAGCAAAGTTTAAATTGGGGCAAAGTTGCGCAATTTAAGGGTCATTGATATGCCTTTGAGAAATTTAGAAAATTCGGACTACTTCCGGAGATATCCGTAATAGACCGAAAAATCAGCTATTTTATTTTCATTTTTTCCCGTCAGATTTAAAATTTGATACTGCCATCTTATAAAGGAGAAAAAGTGGCAGTAATAATGTTAAATTCATTTTATATTATCTCATGAAATAAAGTCAGGAAAAACTAAAAATAAAATAGCTTATTTTCGGTTTATTACGGATATCTCCGGAAGTAGTGGGAATTTTCTAAATTTCTCAATGGCATATCAATGACCTTTAAATGTCGCAACTTTGCCCCAATTTAAACTTTGCTGTATCTCTTACCGTTTACAAGATCCCAATAGTGAGAAGCGAATTTGTTTCACCCTGTATATAACATACCTACTATCAATTAATTTGTGATATATTGCTATAACTCACACAACGCAAATACAAAACCTGTTTCCCGTTTCCAGTTTATCTTTGATTCAGGCAAAAGTCCTGCTGAGCTACGTATGCGTCAAAGATTAAGCATCCCTAATTTACGTAGCAATATTCGACAGGATATAAGCGAAATCCTAAACATACAACCTGTTCCTGAACCGGTTCACCCTATGGAAAAGAATCGAACAGTATGCTTCTTCTGCCCTAGCCGTCTAAGAAGAATGACAAGAAACTCTTGTGTACAGTGTAAACGAGCAATATGTGGACAACACAACAAAAATTGTTGCCCGGAACGTCTATATTCTTCTTCTTCAAGTGCCTATTCGTTCCGAATATTGGCGATCATCCTGGATATGATGACTTTGTTCACGGCTGCTCTAAATAGTTCGGTTGAAGTTTTTGAGAACCATGTACTTAAGTTTTTAAGCCATGATATTCTCCTTGTTCCTGGTGGTCTTCTGCCATAAACTTTCCCTTGGAGATCAGACTTTAAAAGGTGAATTTGCTTTCGTTCCTCATAATATGTCCGAGGTACTCAAGCTTTCTTCTCTTGATGGTGTTCATTACTTCCAAGTGCTTCTTCATTATCTCCATCACTGCCTTGTTGGTCACTCTGTCCACCCATGATATTCTCAGCATCCTCCTGTAAAGCCACATTTCGAAGGTTTCGAGTCTTCTTTGTGTTGCCTCGGTTAATCTCCGTGACTCCATCCCATAGAAAAGAATCGAGAAAATATAGCATCGGAGGAGTCTGATTTTGATGTCGATGTTGAGGTTGTGACTTTTAAGCAGGTTAGCCGTTTGGTTGAAGGCGGTCCTTGCTTTCTCTGTTCTACACCTAATCTCCTGTGAGTGGTCCCAATTATCATTGATCATGGTTCCTAGATAGGTGAACTGTGTTACTCTGTCTATTGGTGTGTTGTTGATCGTTAAGCCCTATCTTCCCTCAGTTTCTCTACTGATTACCATGAATTTGATTTTACTAATGTTAATTTCTAAACCATAGTTACTGTTGACGTCTTTTATTTTGTTCATTAGTTCTTGTAAGTTATTCATGTTGTCACTGAAAACCACAGTGTCATCTGCGTATTGGCTGTTGTTCATTCGTTCTCCCTTCAGCAAAATTCCTATGTCGGTATTCTCAAGGGCATCTTTAGAGATTTCCTCCGAGTAGAGATTAAATATGAGTGGTGACAGGAAACAGCCGTGCCTAACTCCTCGAAGAATGTTTACTGTGTTGGTTTGCTCTTCCATATCCATCCAGTAGAGGTTTCGGATGATCCTTAGATCTTTATCATCCATCCCCGTATTCATCAAGACGTCTATCATCTTTTCGTGTTTTACTCTATCGAACGCCTTCTGGTAGTCTATAAAACAGGCAAAAATAACACAGTTCATATCCCTACAGCGCTCGAAAAATATCTACTTGTAGACAGAAAAGTGCATCTCTTGTACCCATGCCCTTCATAAGTCCAAATTGTATATGTGACACTCTTTCCTCGCAGATCCCATAGATTCTTCGATGAATGATTTTGAGGAACAGCTTTAGCATGTGACTCATAAGACTAATTGTTCTGTAGTCACCACATTTTGCATTTGCATTTTCTTAATGCATAATATTCGTTTTTGCAAACCATACGTATTTTGATGTTTCAAAATTTTTTAAAGTTTATTGGAAAATAATTTTTAATTTCTTAAAATGGGTTTTATTTAAATGTCGTAAAATTTAAGACATAATAATATTACAGGATATTCAAATCCTATTAGTATTTTAGGGTTAACTGCCACAATATAGGTGCGACATAGACAGATCTAGATAATGCTATATCTAACACTCGCAAAATAAGTTTGAGTACAAAACACCCTTTAGCCAAAGGTAATACAGGATCGTTCTAAAAATGCTCTTAAAAAAATATATATTTTCTTCTCAATATGGAGACTAAGGAATTTAGAATAGAGAGACTTATTGACATCTTGGGTCCCTGGATTGAAGGAGCAATTAAACGTTAGACTTTTACTTTCCTCAGCGTTAAATGGCAGCAAATTATAGGCATTTTTTATCAGAAGAATATAATTGTCGATACTTAACTTCAATTGGTCTGGGTCTCTATTATGTCAAAACATTGTGGTATCATACGCGAACGGTGGTACATTTACCATGGATATTAAGGGAAAAAATACTATTTACATATTATAAAAACAATGTAGGCCCAAGCACCGAACCCTAGGGTACCCCTCAAGCCAACTTGCTTCATTTAAAGTTTTACAATTCATAGAAAGAAACCTAACTACGATTCGAGGGGTAGGACTGAAATCATCTAAGAGGCACAGCTCCAAATTCATAGCGATTCAGCTTTCTCATCAGTATTCTGTGTCACACACAACGAAAAGGCTTTGATAAGTCGCAGCATACCGCTGCTCCAGCTTCACCATTAGTCAGTCCCAGATAAAGACGTCCAAGAAATTAAAAAATAACAGCATCCATCCTTTTATTGTTCTGAAAATTGAACTGAAATATATTCATCCCGTTACAGCTCAACACCAATAGAATAATCACCGATAACCAATACGGCTTGACCTATATCACTCATATATGGAGAAGGGCAATTGAGAACTACGGAGAATCTCGAGCGATTGCGTTGGATAGTTCGAAGGAATTCTACAGAGTTTGAGATGACGGATTGCTCAGCAAACTGCCGTCCTTCGGACAGCCAGTCTCCCTCTGCGGCTGGGTTGCAAGTTTCCTTAAGAACCGATCTCTGACCGCTGCACTTGATGGACACATCTTAGACACATTCACCATTAATGTGGGCGTGCCTCACGGCGCAATACTTCCACCACCTCCGTTCTTCATCCTGTTTAGAGTTTTGCACATGACCGTACGCTTATCTCTCAATTTAGAAAGAAAAATCTTTACCAGCGACTGATACTTATCACCGCAGACAGGAGCAGATTTCAACAAGTAATCAAGATCTGGTGAAAGTTCGAACTGGGAGCAATAAAAATTTGGTCCAGTTCAATTCAACAAAAACCCAACCAGCCACGTTTACCAAGAAAGCCAATACGGCGGGTACTGATCTGACATCATTATGGCATCCTTCATCCTCGTCAATCGAACTACTGCGTGTCTCGGTCAACAGCAATATGCCCTGGCTTAGCCACGTTGCTAACGTCGCAAAATCCGCCTCACAAAACCCAAACTGTATACACGGCAGCAGCTGCTTTTGCCCTACAAATCTAGAGTTCCATACCTAAGCACACCTTAAAGCTCCTGGATTTCATTCTGAAGAGAGCTGTGCGTCTCGTTGGCGACCCGGAGTTGACCCTGAAACAGACGGCAGGAGCGCACCCGTTCGTTGTAAAACTGGAAACACCTCGAACATCGCTTTACAAGGATTCCTTTGTTTGGCGCAGTCCATTAATGTGGATCTCACATCTGTTTTCCCCCAAATTACAACCTACATCTATTCAAGAACCGTGTCAATCAACATCTTCGGGTACACACCGCTCGTCGAGTGCCGCAGTACCTCCCTTTAGTGGGTGTGCCACTGTCATAAAAAATACACAATACTTCTTCTAAAAAAGATATCTATCTCGCAAATAAATGGAGGCGTACTGACTTGGTCTCAAAATATAAAAAAAGAAATAAGCAAGGAATGGAGCCAGCACTAGTGGATTATTTTAAAGAAAACAGAAGAAATTCTTTAAAGATGCTAAGCTGGATCTGAGCTTTGAAAAAACATCCAAGGCAGTACAAAGAGAATTTTAAAGAAAGACGATATGAAACCTTTGAAAGTAAAGCCTGTGTAAAAGTTGTATGAAAGACATTATCCGCATCGTCTGAATTTTGCAAGAAAACTTTTAAATGAACATTTTGTGGATCGAACTTTCATTAATCTATCAATGGAAGTTTGGTCTGATTAAGCGGTACTCTCTACATCTAGCATGTATCATCGCAGAAATATCTATTCATGGTAAGTAATTAATCCGTATGAATATGAGGAAATTGAAATGAAAGGACGTCGATCTCTGTTTAGCGTGGTATTGTAGGTGTATTATATGGTGGTACGTTCCGTATTCATATGATGCGTCTACTCTCTAATACTAGAACTGTACCATTTCTGGTTCCCGTATAGGCAACGACTTTGGATGTACGTATCATGTTAGAAGTTGGAAGATTAGTATTAAATGGAAGTTCACTCAAGTTTGTGTTTCCTACGCCCCCCCCCAAGATTTGCACCGGATAATTGACCAAATGTTTTATCGCCAACAATCAGATGGTATCCGGCAAAAGAGTGGTAAAATTTTGAAAAATCGGGTTTTCCGACATGTTTTTAAAATTTAAATTTCAATTAATCGGTATTTGGATAGCCCGGTACAAAACCACTCAATCCTAATTTTTTCTCATTTTTTTTTTGCTCAAAAATAGAGCCACCAAATTTAGATCCTACGTAATAGACGTACATAGACGCGAGGTAACGGAGTTATACTCACCACTGCTAGTGCTTGAAGATTGCATAAACTCAGTGATATCATTTTCGTAGTAGTTTCACTATGAGGATTTTGGCTTCAAATTCATATAAGCAAGCTGATAATGAAAATATTTGCTATTGAAATATAGAAGAGTGGATGCAGGTGATTAAACCCCCTTTTTTAATTATCACTATTAAGCTATTGTCAATAATTGCTATGTTAACCGATATTTGTAAATGGAAAGCGTTTTAGGTAAGTGCAAAACCACTATAAACGTCTAAATTCTCAATTATATAGAAATAACACTTATTAAAAAGGGGAAGAATATATAATTAGTTATCTTTTGCGTAATAAAACATTGTTTGTCCTACAAAAACAAAGCGGAGAACGGAAAAATAGAGAAGGAAAATTCGACAAGGGCTCTGGCATTCATCCGATGTTGCGATATGACGGCAGTCACATTTTAGAGCTAGTATAGAGCGCATTGTCGTGTTCTCTCGGAAAACTCGCGTGAAAATTTTCTGTGATAGGTGAAATGATTTAGGTTCAATGAAAAAATATGAAAATGTTATTTAAAGGCCACAGTACCCGATTGGAAATGCTTATTGAGAAGATTCACTCGAATAAGGAAATCTCTTATCAAGGTAAAGTATTTTTGTAAATTCATGGAGGTTTTTTGAACAACTAATT
>MU186802.1:111915-158446 GCA_016904865.1 Pissodes strobi | reverse complement strand
GCAGGAACGTCAAACTGGTGAGAGGAGTTTGATTACGGGGAGTGACGTCCCCGCCATTCCGAGTTGCCATGGGATATGGCCCATCAAATCTCATCGTCGTCCCCCAGGCTGGAGAACACCAAAGTACAAAGTCAGGAGCTGATCACTGGGGAGTGATCCAACAAACCCCATTTTTACCCCTGTCAGACTAGGGACCGCCAAAGGAATGAGTCTGAGGCCGATGCTTCGAGTGGAAGCGGCCCTAGGTGGTAGATGCATAAGCCTACTCGCATCGTCCGGTGAAAGACCACCCCACCAGAATTGGGGAGCGCTAAGTGGTTTTCCCAAATCACGTTCCGCTTCCGCGCTGGTGGTCCCGGGTTTCACAGTAGGAATATATGGACATGATGGTGCTTCCAGGATCAAAATATTCCGGAGGTAAACTCCCCGGCCATTCGGATCTCCGGGCGCTGGGTGGCCCTGGGAGCCCTTCATTCCACATTTCACAGACAGCAAAGATACCGAACCAATTTAGAATAGATTTCTGCAACATAAGAGGCCTAAATACAAACATAAATTCGGTACACCAACATCTACAAGCAAATAGACCACACATATTAGCCCTTACAGAAACACAAGTATGTTCTACAACAACAGTGAACTACCTCTATCCTGGTTACGACTTACATACCCGATTTAGATACAAGTTCGGAATATGCCTTTTTGTCCGAAGCGACCTTTCATGTCACCGCGAGGAAACACTCGAACCGAACAACCTTGACGTCATGTGGCTCAAGTTCACCGCCAAGGGATTAACCAAGTTTATATGTTGTCTCTATCGCCCTCCGAGCGATAGAGCCTACCAAAGCTTTTTCTCAACACTAGCTACCACCTTTGACTCAATACAGGTCGATCACCCCAGTTCAGAAATAATCGTTCTGGGAGACTTCAATGCCCACAACACCAACTGGCTCAAACATCACAACAAGACCGACAACGAAGGTAGAGAAGCTGAAGCATTTGCCATCAGCTGCGGGCTTACTCAACTTGTAGACGAACCAACTCGAATCTCAGAGAGGGGCGAATTCGCCGCCCTCCTGGATCTTTTTCTGACCACCAATCCTGACCAGTACAAGGTTACAGTTGGTCCGCCATTAGGTACCTCCGACCACAAACTTATTACAACGGTTTGTGAAACGCCACTCATACAGAAGGATCCACCATTGCCTCGCAAAATCTGGCATTACAATTCTGCAAACTGGGACGATCTAAGGCACTTTTACTTAGATTTTCCTTGGCTCGACGTCTGCTTTGCCACTGACGACCCGTCAGACTGCTGCGAAGAGATCATGCAAGTAATCTCCTCAGGAATGGAAGCATACATCCCAAACTCCATCAAGTTACCATCAAAAGGAAAGCCCTGGTTCGACAAAAGATGCGAAAGAGCTGTAGGAAGGAAACAGCAAGCCTATAAGTACTGGCAGCAAAATCAGACCGCTGAAAATCACAATTATTTTATCGAAGCGAGAAACGAGTGCAAGCGTGTGATCGACGAAACTAAGGACAAACACAATCAAAGGATCAGGAATAAACTTTTGCAATGCCCCAGTGGCTCCAGGAATTTCTGGTCGGTAGCAAAGGCAGTAAGTAACAACTTTACAAAAACGTCTCTCCCACCTTTGACGGACGAACGTGGCATCACGGCGACTACAGCCAAGGAAAAAGCAAACATGCTCGCCAAAATGTTTTCCTCGCACTCTACCTTAGACGTGCCCCAAAGCAAGACTCTCCCCACTATACCGAACATCAACTCCACCATGGCAGAAGTCAAGTTTTCTCATCGTGATATTCGCAAAATCCTTAAAGAACTAGATACGCAAAAGGCATCAGGACCGGACGGAATACCTGCCATCGTGCTAAAGAACTGCGCCAAAGAACTAACACCTGTTTTTTCCACGCTTTTTTCTCTTTCTTACAGAAAAGGGATTTACCCATCCTCTTGGAAAGTCGCTCGAGTGCAACCTGTTCCAAAAAAAGGCAAGAAAATCACGCCCTCAAACTATCGCCCGATTGCCTTGCTTCCAATAATCTCCAAAGTCATGGAACGTGTAGTCAACCAGCAACTACTCAAGTACCTCGAGAGCAACAGAATAATCAGCGATAATCAGTACGGCTTTCGCAAAGAGAGATCGACAGGAGATATATTGGCCTATGTCACTCATATATGGAGTAGGGCAATTGAAAACTACGGAGATTCTCGAGCGATTGCGTTGGATATTTCAAAGGCATTCGACAGAGTTTGGCATGACGGACTGTTCAACAAACTGCCGTCCTTGGGACTGCCCGCCTCTCTCTGCAGCTGGCTGGTCAGTTTCCTTAAGAACCGATCCCTACACGTTGCAGTCGATGGACACATCTCGGACACATTCACCATCAACGCGGGCGTGCCTCAGGGCGCAATACTTTCACCAACTCTGTTCCTCATCTATATTAATGACCTGCTGATCGAAACGAATAATCCTGTTTACAGTTTTGCAGATGACAGTACCCTTGTCTCCCACTTTAGATCAGAAAACCCTTATCAGCGACTGAGACTCATCACCGCAGACAGGAGCATATTACAGCAATTAATCAAGACCTGGAGAAAGTTCAAACTTGGGGCGACCGAAATTTGGTCCAGTTCAATGCAGCAAAGACCCAAGCAGCAACGTTTACTAAGAGGGCCAATACAGCGGGCCCTGACATCATTATGGCAGGATCGACCATTCCTTCATCCTCGTCAATAGGGCTGCTGGGTGTCTCGGTCAACAGCAATATGTCATGGCATGACCATGTTGCTAACATCGCAAAATCAGCCTCCCAGAAGCTTGGTGCGCTATTTCGCAACAAAAAACTCTATACACCGCAGCAGTTGCTCTTGCTGTACAAAGCGCAAATAAGACCGTGCTTAGAATATTGCTCACATATCTGGGGTGCCGCACCAAAGCATACCCTAAAGCTGCTGGATTCCATTCAGAAGAGGGCTGTGCGTCTCGTCGGCGATCCGGAGTTGACCCGGAATCTGGATAGTCTGGAACATCGCAGACATGTGGCCGAGATGTCTCTGTTTTACAGATACTTTCACGGCAGATGTTCCCAGGATTTGGCCCGCATAATCCCGCCCCTGGCAACTCCTGTCAGGCAGTCCCGACAGACGGCAGGAGCGCACCAGTTCGTCGGACAACTAGAAACACCTAGAACATCGCTTTACCAGAACTCCTTTGTCTGGCGCACTGCATCACTGTGGAACTCACTTCCAGGACATCTGTTTCCCACTAATTACAACCTACAAATATTCAAGAACCGTGTCAATCAACATCTTCGCACACACACCGCTCGTCGAGCGCCATAGGATCTACCTTTAGTGTGTGTGCCACTGCCGTAAAAAAAAAAAAAAAAAATTAGTGTCATTAGTGTTGCAATTAGTGAATTATGTCTACTATGTTTAACATAAAATAACCATTTATAGTTTTGGCCCAAAAACAATACCCAAGATGTTCGCTATGGAACAATTGAACGCATTTCTCTTGATAAATGTGATTTCTCGTTATACAGTGAGGACATAAAGTCCCCCCCCCCCCCTCTAATTTTAACCGTTTGGTATACTGCGATGAAATTTGGAACGGTATTATATGAGACAATTTTCTATTCTTTGAGCAAATAATGACAGATTCAAATGTCAAGTTGACAGTTGGGCGTCCTTTCGGAATATTTTTTTAAATTAATGGATTGGTCATGTGACACCTCATTTTGAAGGTCTTTTTATGTTTAATTCAACCCTCGACTTTGAAAACATTTGATTCATACATCCTTAAATAGCGACTAATAACAATGTTTTAAGCAGGTTTATTAGATAAGTACCTAATTACGAAACTAATTGAAAATGATGTTATAATAATTGAGGAAAACACAAAAAACGTCAAATTTTCATCTTAAAAGATGTTGAAAATATCCGCCCTGGACCTCTTGACAAAAGAACATTCTGTTAGAGAATTCTTCCCTAACATTGTGGAGGGTTGCAGGGTTTATTCCCGCACACACATCGATGATGTGTTATCGAAGTTCATTCAGAGAATCCGGAACCATTTTATAAACCTTGGATTTCACGTAGCCCCATAGAAAGTAATCAAGGGGTGTCAGGTCCGGTGAGCGAGCTGGCCACTCTGTTGGACCTCGGCGACCAATCCACCTGTCCGGATAAGTTGCATCTAAGTAATTTCTAACATCTCTAAAATAATGGGGCGTGGCACCATCCTGTTGGAACGTAATGCCAAACTGGAATTTAAACGGATTTTGTGCAACAACGCCTTCAATAAGTGAAATGATGGTATCTTGCAGCATTCGAAAATATGTGGGGCCGTTCAAATTTCCGTCTACAAATATGGGACCTATAATATGGTCACCCAAAATTCCCGCCCAAACATTTATTTTTTGAGGAAACTGAGAATGTCCTTCGCGAAATAGATGGGGGCTTTCATCACTCCAATACTTGCAGTTTTGAGTGTTAACTGTTCCATTAAAAAAAAAGGTACTGTCATCGCTAAAACAAATATGCCTCAGATAATTGGGATTTGCTTCAATCCTTCGTGCCATAATCTCGCAAAACTCTAATCGCCTGTCAGGATCATCTTCTGTTAATTTGCGGACCATTCTCATCTTATAAGGATGAAATGTATAACTTTTTAAAATCTCCTTAACGGATGAATATGAAATATTGCATGTCTCGGCTACTTGTTTAGTACATTGCTGGGGGTTATTTACCATTTCAGTTACGACCGGCACTTGCACGTTTTCGCTCATTTTGGGCCTTCCAGATCATGGGGCATCTTTTACCGTACCTAATACTTGAAATTTTGACAAAAGCTTCTGAAAGTATTTCCTGCACATTGGCCGTTCAGGAAAACGTTCATTGAAGATGCGAACTGCAGCGTGATAATTCCGATTAGCCTCGCCAACGATGATAACTGCTTGTATTTTATCTTCTAGCGAATGCGACATTTGAATTAAATCAGGAAACCATGGCAACTACAGTTAATTGTTGCATCTGGTGGTATAAAAGGTACCTACCGCCTGAAACTAGACATCAAAAAATCAATTCTAAAATTGGTCGATATTTGATAATATAATGAATGAAATGTTTTCAAAGTCTAGGGTTGAATTAAGCATAAAAAGAACTTCAAAATGACATATCACATGACCAAATCTTCCATTTAAAAAAATATTCCGAAAGCACGCCCAGCTGTCATTTTGACATTTAAATCTGTCATTATTTGCTCAAAAAATAGAAAATTGTCTCATATAATACCGTTCCAGATTTCATCGCAGTATACCAAACGGTTCAAAAGTTAGAGGGGGGGCGACGGACTTTACGTCCTCACTGTATATACAACATACATTCAGAAAAAAATTCTTATTAGAAATTTACCATATCATAGTTGAATACATAGGGTTTATGTAAATATTACCATACGTAATCTAAGTTGGGGTTTGGAACCTTCGGTAAAAAGCACTACAACACAGCTTCATCCACAATACTCATGTTTCTGTGTGAGGCTCAGAAAAATATACTTTTCTTGGGAGAACATATGTACATTGATTTAACAGTCCCCTCTTAAGGGAGGAATGATAAAGTGGATTTCAGAATGACGTTTCCCTTGATCGGTTTTCTTATTTCATTTCCATTTTTTATAGTTTATTTGACATGCCATTTCCGATGTTGTCACAAAAAATGCCCCTCAAAAATCCAACAACTATTGAATATCTCCTACTCTAATACAAGTAGGTGCTGAACTGAAAACTCTTGATACACACACTAAAATAAAAAATGATTCAAATATTCTAACTTACAGAAACAAACTACATATAACTAATAATGCACTAACAAAGAGAAAACATAATTCACAGAACATAATATCATCAAATAACATTTGTAAGTAGGTCTGGGATTTTATTAAATCATACACAAACTTTAAACCGAGAAAGGAATCCATTCACAAGGGATTATTGTAGATGGTGTGGTGCTGGATGACAGGACATAAGTAGCTAACTCTTTTAACTCCTATTTTGTGAAATCTGTAAGAGGCACAGTTGGCAGTACAAAATTAGACGTAAACTTTCAAATGCCAAGCCAATCAATCCTGCATGATTTATTTTTGTTACTTAACAACTAGTCAGTTTCGATTTATTAGTGAACGCTATTCTGTCAGTCTATATAAGAATCCTCAATAAAAGCAAGCTGAAAACTGTCCGGGTTTCTTATAACTTGTCAAAAGCGTTTGACACAATCCACCATGAACTTCGTCTAAATAAACTTCAACATTCTATTATGCTGCCGTCAAATTAATTTTTTTGTATGTCCTGTCGTGTAATATTTGTGTTGTAAAGTCTTAACTCATGATTAAATATGATTAACTCAAATGTAGGAGGTACCTGAAATATGGTCCTTGAGAATAGGGTTACCTGATCCAAAAGTTAGAATGGAGGACAATGTACCCCAAAATTGACTGTTATAAAGGAGCAAACTAAAAAGAAAAAATATATAATTTTTATTTGAACAAATTATTCATCATTTAAAAATAAAAAGTAACAAAAAAAACTAAACACGCAATATCAAAACATTGAGGCATATTTTCCAGCGCTTTTGATATTTGAGAATATCTCTTCATTTCTTAAGAAGTATTGACAAAAATCGACATAGGAAAGTTCTTTAAAGTTATATTGTACTTGTATAATTGCTTTTATAGATTCTACAGTTAATTAATTTCGTTCTTTGGTCGAGGATGGCAAAAACAGGAAGAAAAAATGCTTTATGAAAAAGAAAACAAAAGATTTTTGAAGAAATGGGAAAAAATTTAAAAAATTTAGAAAAATGTTTAGAGGGTCAAATACTATAAAACGAAATAAGAAAAAAAAATAATAAGAAAAACAAAACATTTTTCGGAAAGTTAATAAAAGTATTATAAAACCCAATAAGAAAAAGTTAATATAAAAAAGGAGACACTGTTCGGAAAGTTAATAAAAGTGTTATAAAGCGAAATAAAGAAAATAAGTTAATAAAAAAGAAAGTTAAAGAAACGCGGTTTTCGGCGAAAAAAAAAAGTTGAAAAAAAAAAGGAAAAAAAGTGTCGAAACGGGGGGCAAAATTTGAGAAAAAAAAACATTAAAAAAATAAAAACTCAATTCCTAATATCTCTTTCAGAAGTTTCACTTCAGGTGAGGCACATAATTTGTTTGTATTAAGTATAATAAAATGTAAATGTGAAACTATTTAGTGTTGCCTTTTGTAATGAATATCTAGCTCAGCCAATTTGTAAATATAGAGCAAAAGTTAATTTATTTAGTTTATTTGAGGGTGTAGGTTAAGATGTTTCCTCTGGTGATCTAAAATTTATAAGGCGCCACTTGCGATAAATCAAACTAAATCAACTTAAAAACAAATGATATACTAACTATACGGTTAAATTACAACTTATGGTACCATGTGCACTGCAGTTATGAACATAATTGATTACTGAAGATTTAGTTTACAAAAATGATAAAGATGAAAACTGACTTAAAATTAGATTACAAAAGCAATCAAATACAATTGATTACTGAAAATTTAATTTACCAAAATGATGAAAATGAAATTAACTTTGGTGTTAAAGATCGACAAATTTAAAATAAATAAAATCTAGGTCTTTGCAATTCTTTTATGTAAGTAACACGTTACCTACGTTCCCAACTGTTCTATTATCTGCAAACCACGTGATCGGTTGGGACCTCCACTGGAAACCTCAACCGCCTGTACCTAAGCTTCCTTGCTATAGGCGTGTCCAGGGCTTACCAGTCATTCCAGGAATGGTTCCCAGTTGTCTGCACGTGCCTGCTATCGGATCGACTGTCACCTCAATGATCTGCGTGACTGTTGTCTTGTAGGAACGTTGAACGTTTACATGAAAAAATTAATTGGGTGTCTTAGACCGGTGTACACTGCTAATTATAATTATAATTATACAGAAGAGTGTCCTGTGGACCTCAGTTTGACATAGAAGGTGTTACCCAAGAACTTGAAAATTTACTGGTTACAGCAAAATGTAATCAAAACTTAAATTACAATTTAGTTCAGTAAAAATTATAAGTAACTATGATTAAATAACACTATAAATAATTACTGTTACTCAAGATATTTCCTTTCTTTACTTAAAGATATGAAATTTAAAGAAATTATGATCAAAATTAAAAATTTAAAAGAAAATTATGAAAAAATTATGAAACTTGTCCAACAGTGGCTCTCGGCAACTCCAAATAGAAAATCACTAGACTTTAATAAAAAAAATAGGAAGAACGAGGTATAACCTCTCTTAAACAAGTCTAATGACTCCAAATAGGGAATTTCTTTACTTAATTTATTAATATGGCCCTTGGCACATAAACAATAATTGGACGTAAATTACGTCTCAATTAATCAAAGATAAAGATAAGATAATTACTATCTCGCTTTGAGATAGGAACTAAGATAAACGATGAAGAAAATATAAACCAGGTAAATTCACACCTGCTTAACCTCTTTAATACGCAAATTAATGCAGATACATCATGGATCAAACGTTGGCACGATAAGCAATAACAATTATAGTTTAATGCTACAAATAAACTGAAAAAGTAATGAAATAAGTCCGAAAAGCAAAAAATTTACTATAACCATCAATATTACTAGGAAAAACCCAGAGAAATTCTACTGCAAATTCAATTTACTACCTTTTACAGGAAAAGATAAAATCTGCTCTGCGAATCTTCCCAACAATACCGTCAAATCTAAATGAAAATACCTAAATTATTGTGTGTGACCGTTTAAAACGACGAAATACTTCCGTTCTCGATAAATTTGGATTAAACCATTATCAAATTACACCAATTTGACCAATAAGAAACGCAACTATTCGCCAAAAAATCGGTATTGAACCTTAAGGTCACCACAAAAGAATTATTGAAGTCACAATTACTTGAAAATGCAATACAAAAGCCAAATATAACTAAGTGAATTGGAAACAATTTTTAATTACATATTTAAAATATGAAAGGATTATTGAAAAATATGCGGGATGAATAAGATATTTTGAGATCAAAAATTATTATGACTCACCGTGCCGACGTTTTCACACCAGATGAAACGAACCTCATTTCAAAATTGTACATTCTACCTATTTAAATTCAATGGCTTTTTTCATTGGGCAATTCAAAACACGTGACAACCGTTGTAAGAAACACGGCGTCAAACTAAGGAAACATTCAAGCACTGCCTATCAATGTACTAAACATTGAACTGCCTATCAATATACTAAACATTGAAACCCATTGATAAATAGGTAGAATTAATGGAGCGGAATAGACTAATACTTGATAATATTTAACATATATTCCGTTACAATATTATCCTTATTTTAAGATTAATTCAGAAATTTGTAAAATGTATACGTTAATAACCAAAAGTACGTTTAGGATTTACTACTCCCTTCTACTTCAAAATAGACTATAGGCCATTGAATACTTGGCCACTTTAAATTTCTTACTCTTTCTATATTTTGTGCGAAATTGGCTGAACTGAAAACATTGCCAAAATATTGTTACCATTTTCATTAATTGTTATTTAATATGTGGAAAAATCTAGAAGCGTACCATCAATTACCTTTAAATCTCCTACAGGGATCCCACTGCTTGCGCTCACAGTTTCATTAATTTTTAGAAATTTCTTTAAATTGCGGTTGTGTGATTTTGAAAACTGCAAACCTTTTCTTACAGAATCTATAGATCCTATGCTGAGTTTCCATAAAATTTATTAAAACTTTCCCAATATTTAAAATATGAATATCCATAAAATGGGGCAAATTATAGAAGGTAAAATCAGCAGTTAATACTAAAGTAATTACTTAGACTTAATTTTTATCAAACTCAGATCAAATAGTATAATTGTTGGAAACTTCAAGGAAACCAGTTTTTTTTTGGATTACCTGATTTATATTAAACTTGTTCACCAATATGAGGTTTTGGGGTAATGCTAAAATTATTTGCAGATTCTGATATTTCTGGAAGTACGTCTTCGGATGTGCGACCTACAAGCACAGACAATATACCAGAAACAAATTCCGAATCGCCAAAGTCGCAGAGCTTCTCTGACACTGAAGAGGAAAAAGACTGGGACGAAACGGGAAAAAGTCCGAATGATGTATTAAAACCGAGTTTTGATGGAAATAATGCCAGTGATAAGGTGAGAATGGCGTAGTGAACAGTAAGAACAGTATCTTCTTTATTATGGTTTTTACAAGAAAGCATTTAATTGCATTTTGTTTTACAAGCAAAAATAAATTACATTTAACGGATGTTGTTAAAATCTTGTTAAATGTTATTATTTTGAAGGCAAATCAAAATGATCTTTTTAGGGACTAGAAATTAAATTCCTACAATTTTCATGTCCCTATTGTCCAAGGCAGTTCAAGCATAAACGTTCAAGAGATCGTCATATCAAATTGCACACTGGAGATAAAAAATACAAGTGTATACATTGTGAATCGGCTTTTGCTCGAAGCGACCACCTGAAAATTCATATGAAAACTCACGATGTGATGAAGCAGTATAAATGTCATCAATGCAACAAGGGATATAATACAGTGAGTGCTTTTAGTTTTCATGAAAAAAGTCACAAAGATGACTCTATAACGGGCAACTGCTCAGAAAACTGTTCTAAAATACTTTCCAATTCAGAAGACTGTGAGGGTTCCGAATTTCGACAGGTAATGTTCTGTTCATTTTAGCGATTTGGCAACCATATATAGCTTGAGATGTATTGCTTTTCTAGAAATCTTCGTTACTTTGGTACAATGCTTTAGATTTTGAAGCTGAGGAAAACACAGATATCAAAACTATTTGCGTCTATTGTTTTCAATGGTTTTCTAGTATAGAGTTGATGAAGGAACATATACAAATTTGCCATGGAAACTTCGATGATAAAAAGGTACAATTGCTAATTGATTTTGCACATCCACGGATTGGAGATCTCCAGAGTAAATTCAGAATAGTTATATTTTCATTACGGTACATCTTTGATATATTTATAGATCAAGAGAGGGATGAAAACTATACAAAAATAACGATTGAAATATTAAAGTTAATTATTTAAAATGCAACAGACATTCAAAATATACCCGACTTATTTCTTGACACAACTGTCTCAAGGTACGTGTTGCCTTTTTATACTTAATAATTTCATTCTGTCTATAAAAATCTATGAAGCTTACATTTTTCAAATTAAAAAGCTATCAATCAATTAACATTTTTAATACGATATTTAAATAGTACTTAAAAATTCTCACTATTTGAATGATTAATTAAATTTATAAACTTACTCGATAAGCGTTACAAGGATTTTTTCCTTTAAGCCCAATATAATATAGATTAATTTGTATATTTTTCATGTCAAAAATGTATACATTCGTTCTTTTGTTATATCAGCCGTTAAAATTATTATTAATTTTGCTTGTCGTGTGTGCACAATGATTTCAAATTAATTATAAGTTTGTAAAATATACCAATCCTAGATATTATTTATGCTTTTGGGATTATTTATCTATTTGCAATTTTCAGAAACACAACTTGAAATTTGATACAGCCAAAAAGGGGCATGAAGTATTCTTTGAAATGGGACTGCAGACGGTTAAGGAAGAATCAAATAGTTTAAAAAGACACATAGTAGAACCCACGAAAGAGGACCCTTCACTCAAAAAACTTCACTATGAGGACGCTTTGCGCTCGAAAGAAACTTTCATATGTTCTTGTTGCTACGAACGTTTACCCAACTTCAAAAGTTTTCTTATCCACATGGAAACTCATGTATCGTACATCAGAAATAAGAATTGCCATGACTGTGATGAAGAAGCAAATGAAATTTTATTAGGCAATTCTTCCTTGACTCCTTTGAGCAACTATCTCTGCTGTTGTCACTGTAACACTTTTTTTGAGGACTCTGAGAAGTTACAAGAGCATCTAATGGAAAGTCACGTAGTTACCTTATATAAATGTTCTTTATGCCAAGAGACTTTCGAGGATATTCTGTCAATGAAGGTAAATTTTCTGTTCTTCTAAGAAAACTGTTCAACTAAAATATATTTGTATATCTTTTAGACTCATTTCGGTTCTAAACATATTAGCAATTGTGAACATTTCGAGTGCAGCTGTTCTGAAGAACCGAAACTCTTTCACGACAGAGTTTCAGCTGAGCTGCATTTTTCCAGATATCATTTGTCAAATAAAGTTGCTCATGAAGATTGGCAGGAGCATAAATGTAAAATGGCTTTGGATTCGAACGGCTTAAGAATTAGCGACGGATACTTAGATAGTATTTCAAGAAATTCTCTTTGTTTATTAGGTGAGAAATGCTTTGTTAAGTTTTATAAATTTTAACAGTAATTGCATATCATACGATACTGTACCTGCCCACGAGAGTCTTGCTCAGTGAGTGAACTTTTTAGTTTGGTTTCGTCTCATGCCAGTGCCTTCTTGTTTTCATGCGTTTACTTGCAAGTAGCAGGCAGTAATAGTATAGTAATAATTGAATTTTGCTTAGTAGATCTTAAAAATAGTTTCGTTTTCAAAATAAAAGCCGACACGACTTTTCATTAAATATTTATTATAGATTGGTCCTAATTTCAGATTATTGCTTTTTAAAACGTTAAACTTTAATGCAATGCTTTTTCCCCAACTAATACCCTTTGGACAATAACAGTTTTAATCGAGTACACCTGTTACACAATTTGGCACTATGGTAATCTATTCGCTCGTATAATTTTTTGCTTGTTTGGATTTGGACAGTAAATGTGTCCCATAAACCCCTAGCGCTAGGGATGTTAAACTTCTGCGAATTTAAGACCCTTTGCGAGTATTCGCGAATATTCAATTTTATTGTCTCAAAAGAGTTGAGATAAGGTTTAATCTGATTGCACGAGACAAGACCACACAAAATTGAAGGCCAATTTTTGTACTGACATCAATTTTGAGTACTTTCGAATTAATCTTGATAAATTAACTCTTTTAGGATCATCGAATCATCGATGTATTTACTGCAAAGAATACTGCAAGACGAAAAATGACCTACAACTCCATTTAAGATCCCATCAAATATCGGAGAAGTCCAAGCATAAATGCAATATTTGTGATGAAACATTTGTATCTTCCCCTGATTTAGCAAAACACAAGCTTATTCACTGCAAGATTATCGAAGGAAACATCTGTGTGCAGTGCAAAACAATATTAATGGACGAAGAATCGTTTGTGAAACATCAGCTTAAACACAATGAGAACTCAAAGTCTGCCACTAAACTGAATCTAATCCTTCCCTCAATCTGCATTGTATGTGGCCAAACATTGCAAAGCGATAAAGAAATTGAGCTACATGCTAAATTTCATTTGAAGTTTCTGTCTGAACATTCGAGAAATCCGATATCTGAGTCTTCTTATTCTGAAGAAGCTGTTTACTCTAACAGTGGAAAAAGCAAACATTTTGGTGCAATATTCGACGGTACCTTAGATCTTCAGTGTCATCTCTGCAAGAAGTCATTCACTTCCAAAGAAGAACTCCAAATTCACTTGATAGAACACAACTTCTTCGGAATTAACCAATTTAGTTGCTACATTTGTTCTTCAGTTTTCACGGGAGCGGCTGGCCTCCAGAGTCATCTTCTAGCTCACAATTTAGCTGAGAAGCCTTATCAATGTTCGCGATGTTCTACTGGATTCTTTTTCAGAGCAGAACTGGACAATCACCAATATCTGCATAATTTTAAATTAAAGTTTGACTGTTTGAGTGACGAATCGATAACGCAAGCTCGGCATTTTACCAGTGCTTGGGTTGCTAGCGAAGTAGCTACTGCGGAATCCAGTTAAATATTTATTGAAAGTTTTTGCATTGAAATGTTATTGTTTTTATGGTTACTCTAGTTTCATTTTCCTGTTACTTTTTTAATATTATTTAGAGTAATCAAATATGGAATGGATCAGTCAGAGTATTCGAATTCAATGTATTCCCTTATTCGCAAGCAGCATCAGATTTATTAAAGTTTTAACATTCTTTTGATTTTCCTTTAAATGTATATTTTTAGAGTATAACTGAGCAAGGGCAATGTTAAATACATGAACAATTTAATGTTGCAGTTTAATTGATTCAACAGTGAATAAATAACGCAATTCCGACGTTTTACCAGTGCTTGGTTCGCTAGCAAGGTATTTTTTTTTTATATTTGATACACACACAAAAGGAAAATCCCATACCACTCAAGGAGCGGTGCGTGTGCGGAGAAGACGGTGGACGTTGGCCTTGAAGCACTGTAGGTTGTAGTTTTCGGGAAAGACGTTACTCGGAAGTCCATTCCAGAGCGAGGCAGTCCTTCAGACAAAGGAGTCCCGAAACAGCGACGTCCTAGGTGTTCGCAACTGAATCGTATGTTGATGAGTAGCTTGTGTCTGATGGATGTTTCTGTTTGGCACAAATCTGGGCGGAATCATAAGTGCCAGCTCGTTCGAACACTTTCCGTAGTAGTATCGATAGTAAAGAGATAGGTCCGCCACTTTTCTTTGATGTTCAAGGCTATCAAGGTCTTTAGTTAACTCTGGGTCATCCACAAGACGGACTGCTCTCCGCGGTATGGAGTCCAACATCTTGAGCAAGTGTTTGGGTGCCGAGCTCCACACATGGGAACAGTATTCCAGAGATGGTCTTATCTGGGCGATATAGAGCAGTAAGAGCTGATAAGGTGTATACAACTTTTTTGCTCTATAGAGTGCTCCTAGCTTTTGTAGTGCTGCCTTGGCGATTTTGGTGACGTGATTACGCCAAGACATGTTGTTTTCCACGTTTATCCTTAGCAAGCTTATGGATGAGGTCAGAGTCAGTGTTTGTCCTGTCATTGATAAGTCAGGTCCTGCGGTGTTTGCTTTTTTTGAGAAGACAGCTGCTTGAGTCTTTCCTGCATTAAACTGGACATTATTTTCCTCACCCCATTCCACGATGGCGTTCATATCTTTATTGATGACAGAAATCTGATTTTCTCGCTCGCATTGGGAACGAGCAGCGGTCGTTGGAGTCCACGACATGAATGAGAATATAAGAGTGCTGTCGTCTACAAAGCTGTAAATAGAATTGTTCGTCCTGTCTAAGAGATCGTTGATATATAACAGGAACAGTGTGGGAGATAATATACAACCCTGAGGAACTACGGCATTGATTTTAAATTCCTCCGAGAGATGTCCATCAATACCAATTCGGATGCTTCGATCCCCTAAGAAATTGGAAAGCCATAGAAGCAGTGCTGGTGGTAGTCCATATGAATGTCAATTTGCTTAACAATCCGTCATGCCACACTATATCAAATGCTTTGGATATGTCGAGAGCGGTGGGCACGAGATTCGCCGTAGCTCTCGAAGGCCTTGGTCCACAGGTAGGTCACGTAAGTCAGAAGGTCTCCCGTTAATCTGTGCTTGCGGAAGCCATACTGGCAATCGCTATGATGCCTGCCTATTCGAGATATTTTAGGAGCTGTTCGTTGATCAGTTTCTCCATGACTTTGGACATGATGGGAAGTAAGGCAATTGGACGGTAGTTATTTGGAATCATTTTTCACATTTCTTCAGAATTAATTCCACCTGAGCGCATTTCCAGCTAGAAGGAAAGCATGCAGTTTGATATGATAGGGAGAAAAGCCTGCATAATGTTAGTTTAGCAGCACATTTCTTAAGCACTATTGCTGGAATGCCATCCGGCCTTGTTAGTGTCTAAGCTTTTGAGTATTCGTTTCTCTTCGCGTTGGCGAAATACAAGACCTGGCATTGAGGAATCCACTCTCGGGATAGTTGGAGGAGTCTTTCCTTGATGATCTCGGGTAGAATTTGATGCAAATATCTCGGCAAGAATTTTCGCTTTTTCTTTGGCCGTTTCTGCTATTGAGCCATCATCTTTGGTCAGTGGTGGGATTGACGTCTTTGAGAAACTCTGATTGACAGCTTTGACAACTGACCAAAAAGATCTTGATCCGTTAGGGCAGTTGAAAATCTTGTTCCTGATTTGCTCGCTATATCCCTCCTTGATCTCATCCTGGAATCTAGTCGTGATGAATATACTTCGGCTGTCGGATCTCGGCGCCATTTATCGCTGAATCTCGTTAAAGGTTCCTTAGATATTTCAGCATCAGAAAGCTGTCACTAAAGATATTTAATGTTAAGTTTTCGTTTATTTTTCTGTTACTGTACAGTGCATATGAAGTGCTTGAAGGTGCGGCAATTCAGTTATAGTTTATTGATTCAGTGGATTTTCATTGTCGCTTGGAGCAATCACTCAGTTAATGATAGAGCCAACATTGAGTAAAACATTTTAGCAACTGCAGATGACACTATAGAACAGCAGTCTGACACTTCTGTAAGAGATCTTTTACTGTAAAGGAAAACCTCTAGATGGAGCTCACCTTTTTCGTCATTCACCGCCTTACCTGCAGTGTTTGTTCTTCAGTGTTGGCATGTGCGAATGGTGTTCAGATTCATCTCCCTGCACAATTTAACTGAGAAGGTGTTTACGGTATTCTGCAATATTATTCTCTAGAGAATCATTAGGTTAAGTTGCAATGTGACTGTTTTACTAATGTTCAACAACGGAGGTTTGGCAATTACCGATACCTGAGTTTCTTTCTTATAAGGCACCACTTACTGCTTCGCCAGTTCGTTGTTGATTTGCTTTTGAAATCAACAAGGTAATATGATCTTATACATAGTTCACTTTCGTAGCATCAATATCTATATGATGTATACTATCTCGAATATAGAGACTTGACATCAGCAGGGCAAACCCATGATACCATGTCTGGTTCATTGTAAAAGTAAGTGGATATAAATTTTGCTGCTTCGAATCTTAGTTTTAATTGTTTATAGGTACTCTGACACATAACTCCTCTTAGAACTAAATGATACATTCTAGAAGATGATCATACTTGTGATTTCATTGCCTGTTCTTGGAGTGAAATGTTAATTTGTTATCGAGATTGTTAACTTTGTTTTCTTGTTATTATTTGACTAGTTAGAATGTTTAACTAATACTAGGAAACGTTATTCAAATTTTCAACAAAACTTTTTCTGCGAAGAAAATCCTTTTAGGATTTCCATGTACACTAATAAGCAAACTTGGAGCGTTTCCATAAGTTCCTACCTCACAAGTCGATCGGAGTTAGAATGTTGGGAAACTAACATCCGTAAGAATTTTCTGTTTTGACCAAGTCGTTAATAGAGACTGTTAGCTACTAACATAATTTAGTATGTTAATATGTTTTTTTTTTTTATAAATATAGTGTTATAAATATATTTGGATATTTTTATTTACATCACTATGGCCGGTCAGAAGCGTAAAATATATCATAAACTACATATTGATCATCAAATTTACATCAGGGTGCGGACATCAGCCAGGCAATGTCCATATTATCTAGACTGACCGAAATTTATATCACAACGAGGTAACGTCATGGGTTAGTTTAACGTCATTTACCTGGATTTGATACTGATTTCGATCAGTCTAGGTAATAACGATATTGCCCGGCTCATATCCGCATATAATATAGACCTGATGTAAATTTGATGACCAATATGTAGTTTTTGATGTATTTTATGTCCGTTACCGAATTAATCAAAGTGGTTATTAAAGAAGAGCTAAAAGCCATTTATATGGTAGTTCTGTTGATATAACTAACACGAGCTCTGTATTCAAAAAGGGAACCTTCATAAATATAATAAGATAAAATTAAATACTATTTCTATGTATTAAGATCTGAGCTTAATTATTTAAAATTATTAAAAATTTTTGAAATTTTGCTTCTAAAACGATTCGGTTAAAGAGTTGTAAATGTAGCTCATTACGGCGAGTAAAAGAGTGAGAATCTCTGATATAGGCAAAAGCCCAAATGAAAATTAAAAAAACTAATTACTTCCACACTTACAATCTAACGTGAAATTATGCCTGGTCTCTGATGGCAAACGCATATTTACTTATAATAATTAATAAATATGAATGTAGCTAATTCGAGCATATAACGTTGGTAAAGGAAAAGTAGTTTGCATCGTAGAATACAATCTATTTGTGTATATATAATGCTCACTATCCATGGAAAAAATTTAAAGTTTAAAACTGGAAAGTTATTGTTTTTATGATTATCATTGTTCTTTTTAATTTTTCTGTTACTATGCAAACTAATTTTGGGTGCTCGAGTGTGCAGCAGATCAGTCAAAGTTTTTGTGTTCAGTGATTCCCTAGAATTGCAAGAGATATATAATATATATAACATATATTGTTGATAATATGTATGAATTTCATTCACTTAAAGTTTTAATTATAAATGTTTTCTTTATTGGTTAAGTAAATATTATTATTTTAATAATAGGGAGAATATTTTTGCGTTATTTTGAATATCATGGATAACGGTGTTGGCGCGAACATGCATATCCACCAGGGAGACCGCGGCTGGAATTTCTCCAGGGAATGCATTAATTTTGTGCCGCCTGGCGCGTACTATACACCAGGGATTCGGGACTCACGAGCGGGATCTGGCTATCTCTCGGGAATAGCTTCTACGTCGAAGCTCATTTTCCTTTTATATTTTTTCATATTTTTTCTGTGTAATTTTATCATGGATCTGGCAGCTGCCGGATTGTTTATACTGGGTAGGATGATGTAACAAATATTTTTCAATATAAAGTTTTCATTTTCCCTTAAAAGTTTAAGCAAGATAATTAGTCTTATAGCAATAAACCGCATGCATGCATACATACAATTATATGAATGTTTTAGTGTAATTTGCCTTAGCATTTTGTAGTTCAGGAAAAAACGAACTCTGCTTATTTGTATAATAAGTGTGATTTCTGTTCTCTTATAAAAATAACCTGAACGAACAGTAGTTCCTGGAAGTCTTAAGCTCTTTACGTTTTGAGAGATCGGGTCATGACCTTACAAATAAATGCGTTCAATATAAAGTGTAAATCGTACATTAAATATGATGAACATTGAAAAATGTATGAATGAATTAAAATTATGTTATGACGTTGATAGTCCTTATCCCTGAATTTTTCTTGGATCCTGTGGCTATGTAAGATACTAGTCAAATTTCCTATGCGACATTTTGCTTTTATACTCAGGCTTTTTCAGGCGATCGAAAACTCTGTCAAGCCCAAGCGGCATGACAATATATTTTATACATATCACTGTATCCAAAAAAAACATATTCGTTGTGAAAATTTTGAGACGCTCTGTAGTGCCACTTTCGGTGAGCAAAATATCCACATGATCTCTTAATTAATATTCAAATGATAAACGCAATGTTCATATAATAATATTCTAACATACGTCACTGAAATACTCAAGATGATATATAGGTAAGTACACATATGCTAGCCGTGGAAAAGGAACAGTATGATTGATGGGTTAATTTTTATTCGTTTCTGTGATACGGGGTATTTTATTGATGATGATCAAATGTTTCTTTTATCATAACTTTTGAGCGACACGGTTTAACTGGTAAGAATATTTATCTCATCTTACTTAGTAAAACGCCTACTCACCCAAACTACTTGAGTTGAATTTCAGGTATGGAATAGGCATGTAAAAAATATTGGAATCCTTATTTTTAAAAATATATTCAAAATTTGAAGATAAAGTTGAGAAATAGACCTAATAATACTTTTTAAGCATTTGCACACTTCTGCAACTCGTTTTTGAATAAGTGGCAAATTTAGGAGAATGACAATTATAGGCCTATTGCATGTTTATCTGTCTTTCCAAAAAAAATTGAAGTACTTCCGAAAAAAGTGTGGTCACTTTTTGCAGCCTTTTAAAATAACAGCCAGGCAGTATGGATTTGTTAGCGAACGCTCCACTGCGGATATTATTCATTCACTTAAGAATTATTAATAACTTTAACACCAAGCTAAAATCTGTCGCAATTTTTAATGAGTTGTCAAGAGCATTCGACAAAATCAACCATGAACTGGATTGCATACCTTAAAAGTGAATAACCTGCCCCTGTTTGTCGATGACAATTACATAAGTCTTTGTACAGATGATACCTCCACTATTATTGAAGCAGAGAACTAGAAGAATTTGCGAGTTATAGCTAACAAATGTGTTTACCACATTTCCCAGTGGTGCCAAAATAATTCCCTATGCCTAAATTCTAGCAAAACGTATTCATCAGATATTCACTACTAAAAGATCAGGAATCCCAATATATCCCAACATAAGTCTGCAGATTATTTTGGGATTAGCATCGATCAATAGCTTTTTTAAAGAAGCCAAACTGAACGTTTGTGCAGCAAGCTAACTAGTATAAATTTTGTAATACTGCAGCTTAGAAATTGTGTGGATACTTGGATACTTACGCTATTAAAATATTCATTCTATCATTTTATTGTACGGACTACTGCTTGGGGAAACGGAAGTAAGCAAATAAAGTATTTTTAATGCCCATTTGGAACCACTCCATCCTCATTAATCAGGTGAAACAAAAAATTACCAACAAAAATGAATGTCGATTATTAATTAGATGGTTTGTCAAAAGTTTGATGTCTATCAATGTCATTAAATAATGCAAAAATACACTACCAAACTGCCATATTCCCATACAACCAAAAAACTTATGCTTAATGTAGTAAGTTATTTTCAAAATGATTTAGGATCTCGATTAAAGGCAATTCAAAAAGGGTCTGAAGCCCTAAAAGTTCCACAAAGCACATTATACAACCTAGAAGATCTAAACAGATTAACGGATTTTGAATATAGAAGGAATATGTCTGGAAACGTTTCCCGGAGCAAAACTCGAATTACGAAGAATGTAGGCTCGAAAGGAACATATTACTTTAGAAACTATTTACCGGCAATTTATTGGAGAATCACCAGAAATTAAGATTGCAAAAAGTTCTTTATATTTGGTAATTAAGAAAATTGGCTTTAGATTCAAAAAGCAGGACGAAAGAAAACATTTATTGGAAATGCCTGGAAACAGATTGAAGTGAATTTGATTTTTCAATAAATATCAAGTTGCTCTAAAAAAGAGAACATATTATATAAATCGGTTTTTCTGGATGAAACATGGGTTTTTAGCAAAAGTGAGGATAGAAGAATGTGGCAAGATGGTAGTAAATATAGTAATTTAAAAAATAAACTGGAAGTGGGACGCGTTACGTTATTTGTCACCCGGGAAATAAAAATGGATTTATGATAATTATACCCCTTTTACCCTTTTAAATGTAATAAAAAACAGGTGATTATATCACGATAATATGAATACTATAAATTTTGAGAAGTGGTTTAAAGATCAACTTATTGCAAACTTAGAAGAACTATCGTTAATTATACTGGCTAACGCAGCTTATCATAGTGGTCTAAAAGAAGAAATTCCGAGAAAGAGCTGGAGCAAAAAATGACTTTTAGGATGGCTTGGAGAAGAAAATATCCCTTTTTCAAATAATCTTCTAAAAAATGCTGTTTAGAATTTGGTGGAAAAGCAAACAGTGCCGGAAAATAAATACCATTTGAATAAATACGGATTGCCGATCATGGTCATTGTGTGCTTTGACTATCACCATTCCATTGCCATTTTAATGCCATCAAAATGGTGGGGTCATATACTAAAAGACGTTATGACGAAGCGTTTGTTAAAACTACAGGGTTACTTGCTCAGGTTGTAAATATATGGAATAACGTAGTGGAAAATGTACCGTAGCAGCACTGGCAAAATTTACATAATGGAACAATTCTAACAATTGTTGGAATTGTTGACGATTTTTGTCCTAGCAAAACCCTAATCTAAAATAAAATCCATTCCTAATATTATGTATTACTGCCCTCATAAGCAGAAGTGCGACATATGAAAAAAACAAAAATGAGCTTTTTGCACCAAACCATTCTGTAGTCTTCTATCAATTCCAAAATAAAAAACTGTGGCATCTACACTTTAATACGGAATTCCAATCGGCGAAAATCGAGCCCGAGCCGCCGTATCCGAAACTAGGTGTCCTACCACTGAGCTACCAGACCGCTTGCAAGCAATTCCCTGGACCATAAAGATATGGTGTTTGTCAACAATGTGATGTGCGCGCAACACCAATCAATTTGATGCCCGGGAAACGTCTACTGTAAAATCGCCGATTTTGTCAAATTCAAATCATAAACCATATAAATCAATGGCATAAACGCACTTGTGTCTAACCGCAGCACGGGAACTAATGAGGCCAATGACACGTTAACTATTACCAAAGAAAATCCTACTACGATAAGAAAACCCACCACACGTTAAATATTTGACCTCCGAAATGGGGCCAGCCTCTGAATAGCCTGGCCCCATCGACACAAGGTCGCTTGAAATGGGCTGCGGCGAATTCGCTGTTGCCAATTCGTGCTGGAAGATCGTCTGGGCGAAAAACAAAAAACAACACGGCCACCGAATATTAACTAATGATAGTTAATATTCGGTGACAAGGCAGCTCTAGCGGCGCAGATCGACATGGCGTATTCTCGTATTGCGAAATATCTTCAACGTGGCGCATAAATTGCTCGAATCGTCCGAGGGTTACTTACGTGTTGTGAGCGCATTGATGTCTCCAAAGTCGTTTTACGCGCGCCCATACGGATGAGCCATCTTATCGTAGTAGAATTTTCTTTGCTATTACTTCCCTTCACGCATGGCCATTCGCTCGCTTCGCTCGCTACGGGGGCGCATCCAACAAAAACTAGCCAAAACTAACCCAAGGCATGCCCATAATGAAGAAAAAACTTTTTACAAATATATCCTTCAAAAAAATAAAAAAACACCGACGAGAATCGGACCCGGACAACCGTATCACAGACACAGCATCTAACCACTGCGCCATCAGAGCACAACGTTAGGACAAACAATCGCCATTTTGCGCAGTTGCTGTACTTCAGCTGATGTCAAGATTATTTGTCAGTGCCGTTTTATAAACACGGAACGTATTATAACGTGATTGCGGTAATTGGTATAAAAATTTTGAGGGTAAAATAATGTTAAGTAGACAAAGAAAATATTCAAATTATTGGGTGTTGATCATCGAAGCACGCAGTATCACAATCTTCAAGAGAAAACCATCATCTCCAAACCTAATCTTCAAATCCCAGCAAGTTCAGGTAAAACTACATAATTAATTCCTAATAAACACGCCTATGATGACTAATTATTAACAACATCGTAACTAATTTAATCTTATTTTCAATTTTGGCAGATATCTAATGAACCGGAGCTACTAACTGATTCTGGTTAAATTGTTTCTACAAGTTATTTCATAATTCTTGTTAATTGATTCAAAAATAACTTCAGTTGTACTAGTTCGTCAAGAGAGAACATTCAAATTGGATAATAATTTTGTTTTAAAAATTAAATTGAAATTCAAGTCTCAACCGCGTCTAAAGTTAAACTATTTTGGTTAAATTCATGAAATATGCAATAATAGCACCTATCATATGCCATTACTAAAATAATATAACCTACTATTGTAATATAATCCAAATAAATGGCATTGTGTTTTTTTTTACTGCATTATACCGCGTAGGGGAACCTAGCCTAAAATGACATACTAGGGTAAAATGACACACTTGAAGTTTCTTTAAGTTGGCAACATTGCTTGCTAATCCTAAAGAGGGTAACATATTACAATGGTTGCCTGCATGAGCTCAGCTAGTAATTTTATTCCTCCCACACTCATATTCCCTAGGAAAAACTGGAAACAGGAGTTAACAGATGAAGCACCATTAGGGACCCTCGGAATAGCACAGGAAACAGGATGGATGACCGGTAGGGTGTTTTTTAAGTGGATGCTACATTTTCATGAGTATGCTCATTCATCTGTAGAAAATAAAGTTCTCCTCCTACTACTTGACGGGCATGCAAGTCACAAAATCACAAAAACGTCGAAATTTGAACTTTTGGTAAATAGCATGGTAATGTGATGTTATGCTTCCCATCCCACCGTACGCACCGACTACAGCCGCTTGATGTTTGCCTCTTTGGTCCAATGAAAACTTACTATGACCAGGAGGTTACAAAATGGTTAAAGGGCCATCCGGGCCGAACTATTTCTCAATATCAAGTTGGTGGATTGTTTGCTACAGCTTATGGGAAGGCAGCGACAAATCATAATGCTACTAGTGGATTTTTAAACAGTGAAATTTGGCCTATCAATCCAGACATATTTCCTGATTATTTATTCAATCCTGCAGCAGTTACAAATATAGCACCAGAACAAGACACACTCCAGGTTATGGTTGAGCCAGAAGCAAATAACGATCATGCTGCCGTACAAGTTTCCGCCGAAGAAATCAACACTCCTATGTCATCGACAGCAATTACAAATCGTCCTCTTATTTGCCCTCAAGAAATTTCTCCTCTGCCATCCACTTCAGGTGTGCAACAAAGGTCTAAGAAAAGGAAAGCTGAGGGAACAACAGTTCTTACGAGCACTCCTATTATTGAGGAGATAAAAGCCAAAGTCATTGGGAAGCGGGCTATAGAATCTCGCCGAGCTGCAAAACGTGCAAAGAAAACCCTATCTGATCTACAACTAGCCTAAACGGAAACGGAAAGTAAAGCATTTCCAGTTGATGATAACGATGAGGATCCCCCATGTTTATACTGCAATAGTTTATATTCCAAGTCGAGGCCAAAGGAACCCTGGATTCGGCGCCAAAATTGCCCCAGTTGGGCACATTGTGATTGTGCTGGGGTTAACAAATCTCGCAAACAATATATTTGCGAACTATGCTGAATTGTTATGTGCCATTCTACCTAAATGGGTATGTGTCATTTTACCCAAGTGAACTTCGGTAAAATGACACATTTGCTATAATTTTGTTTGAATTTTTTGAGTCATAAAATGAATCATTCTTTTTATTTCTTAGGAATAAGTTGTTTGGTTGTGCAATACACTAATCATACCATATTTTTGCAAGTTAATATGTAAAAAATAAATGTGTTACAAATGAAAAACAAAGTGGTATGTCATTTTAGGCCAGGTTCCCCTAATTAGATGAACTAACCACAAAGGCTATCACCAACTAGTTGCGCGGTCCCACAACGTTTTGCTCTAAAAAGAAAACCTTGGTCTTTCTACTTGGGATATTCAGCGAGTGAAAGACCCGGGATTGGAATGCAAAAATCATGTTAATTGGAATATCCAATTTTAACTATTCTAATTTGGAAAACACGGCGGTACCAGAACCGAGGTCGGAATTTACAAAATATATTAAAACACTAATTGAGGCATTAACATTATCGGCGACTTAGGAATTTTAAATTAATGTTTTTAACATTTTAATGGCTAGGCAATGTGCCGATCCCAGATTTATCGAGAAGAAAAACAAAAAGCGAGCCTTGAAAGATGATATAAAATGCTAAAAATCCCTGGGAAAGAGTTAGTCTGAAAAAGTCGGTAACTCGTTACGATGTCCAAAAATATGAAAACTTTGTAAAGATAGTCAGATAAGAATCGTCACACTCGGTAGCTCTTTACGCTACCCAAAAATATGGCAATTCGGAAAAACGTATCTATCACGAATGTTGCTGCTCAAATAATTAATCAGTATAACCAACTCGCTGTGGAAAGTGACTAAGTAATCAATAGATAGTATAATATTGTGTAACTAGTAGGAAAAGCAAAATATTCCTGGACGATTGTGGTAATAAGAATCCAGGAAAATGCTTTTTCTACGTGTTGCACATACTATTTTTTATCCAGTCGGAATTAATTAGAATACATACTTATAAAAATAGAGCCAAATATTACTCTAAATAAAAACGGTGTTTTAAATTTACTCAACATAATATCAAGTTTTGAATCGATCGAGTAACTATGGAAACTATAGATAAATGTTACTTTTGATAAACGTCAGAACTGACAAACAAGGCGTGTGAATAATGTTATATTCCCGTCCTAGGACGGAAATGTTATATTCCCGTCCTAGACCGGAAATGTTATATTCCCTTATAGTTATTGCCTATTCTCGTACAGTTATTGCATGTTGCTAAGCAACGAATACAATATCTGGAATGATGACTTTTGCGGTGAGAACACACATCGGAAAGGTGTAGTTTTTTGTCCGATCGGATAAAAAAAGTCATTTCGTCGTAGACAGCGGTACCTTTTTCCAACTCGGCCCGAAAAAGTACTACATGTTATGAAAGGAAACTATTCGAAATTACTTTAACCTCTAGTATTTTAAAAATAGATGATTTTGAGTTTTCTAATAATGTCAATAATAGCTTTTCTGTTTACAGAAGTTGCTAATGCTGAAGATATGAGTGAAAATATTACCACAAACCAGACATCAGAATATTTGCATTCAACTTCAAACTGTGTTTTGGGCAACAACATTGAGACATCTTTTCTGGTAGAGGAATATGGTTCAATTCGAATCGAAAATTTAGTCAGTGGTATTGCAGATGTGCATTAGCACTGTTTCCAACAGGCACACTCGTGAGGCCTATCTCACATAAGTGCTTCTATTATAATTGTTGAAAACATACAAGTCTTTACCTAGGATGGCGTACTTTTTGCTAATTTTGAAAACTCTCAGATACTTGAACACACCAGAAAATTTATGTGAGTGAACGAAATGTGGTACTATTAGAAAGAGGCAGACTAAAATAAAGAATTCTAGTGAAATCAATGAGAAAAAGAGTATAAATGAAATAGTAAACAAATACAGAGTTTTAGAAACTTGTCGTACGGAAAAGTGCAAAAGGAATGCACCGCAAATATTAGTGAAGAGAGAAGTAAGGGGGTAACTAGTAAGGAACAATTTTAGAAACTGCAGTGATTAGAGCAAAGAATAACTTAATAACTGCGAACGCCTGGACCTCAAAAGACGCACCACACGCAACGAGAATTTAAATTAAACCTTACTTAGTATATTTTCAAAGATAATAATGACATAAAAGGAGATGTGTGACAATTATTCTTTTCGACAACATTAAGGTACAAAAAAAAGTTATGACAAGGTGCTTCATGACGTGCTGTCCAAAACACCTATGGGAAATTTGCATTAAATGTCCGATGAAAGGGACAAACAACCGTAATGTTGAATTTATAGAACATTAGAATTTTTCAAACCAACTATTTCTCATTATTGCCGAGAACATGCCCCTAAGATATTTGCCGGCAAACTTTAGTACAAGGCTGATGCACGAAGATTTCCGAAAGAAGTACCATAACGTAAAAAATGAGTAATGAAGCATGCCAAAGAGTAAGAAAAATAACATATGTTTCACCAGATTTGACCACCAGGAGTGTCCTGTATGCGACTACTTTGAATTGCATGAACATGATAAGAATAACTTGCAGGAAGATTGTGATACATGTAAAACCTACAAAAATTCACCACGATATGTATAAGTAATCTTTACCAATCGAACAGTATACAACGAATGTTTTGTGCCAGAGAGGGAAAAATCCAAAACTCCACCTTTTGCAACCGTTTAACATGAAGATATCGTAAGTAGTTACTACTACAGAACAACTGATTAGCACTTTTTAGGCCTTTTTAATCAATCAACATGACAGTGAAATGCTTGAGATTCGGCTGGATAACTGCAGCCGTCAAAACAAAAACTGCTGAGCTTTCTCGTCTTTATTATCAATTCCTATATTATATACCGCAAAGAAATTATAATAATTTTTTTGACCCAGTACAGCCGTTTATTAAGTGCTGACAGCTTTTACCACTTGATTAATTTCTCTTTGAAAAAATGGGAGACGTTTATGATTTCAACGACTTTTGCATTGATAGCACTTCAAGTAGTTAATAATAGCCATGTTACTACCAAAGTGATGGATCACTCGAATTTTTATAACTGGCTCGATTATTCATCCGGAATTAAGCTTAAAGATGTAAGGCGCTTACGTCTTGCTGATATAGTTTGTTTAATGGCTGTCAGAGGTAATTATATCCTGAAATATATATGACCAAACTGAATAATTCAAAAAAGTGAATATCTGAATGGAATCTGCTATGAAAAGAGGTGGTTTACCGTTTCCATTAAAAAAGTTCAACCGAATGGATTCCCAAAAAAAGCGAACATATTACACAATTTGCGTAAGAATCTACTGGAAAACCGAAAACCATTCTGGAAAAGTCTACCTGAGCCGACCGATCAAAGACAAAAATAAAAACGGTTTAAAAAAAAATTACAAACTCTCATTACCTGAGCCCACGGCGACGGCAGAAACAGTAGCTAAGAAAATAAAATGAAAATGTCTTTCTCGTTGATTGTTTATAAAGAAAAATTGTTGGCAGCTACATTGTTTTATTCATTTAATGTGCATTTTTAATTTTTCTTAGGTAGGTACTGCATTTTTTTTAATATTATGTTAATAGTTCACTGAACATGAACATAAATGTGGCATCTAATATGTTCGTAATTATAAATATTCAGCTTCAAAAATCAATTTTATTTCCTCCAGTTGACCGAAATTACAATGACAATAAAAGAAATAACAGTTACCAATTTCTAAAGTTCTGAAATCTTATTTATTCATGTTAATGTCATTATTTCAAAAGTATACAATTAGTAGATTTCCACTTCGGCTTATCAGGGCAGCACTGGGCTGAAAGTAGTAGCACGACTCTCTGTTAGCATTTCCGTGAGCAATTCAGCCAGTAAAGACCCCTGTCCGGGCTTAGCAAAAGCTAGATTGGTTACACCCTGGTGGACAGAGTAACTATTTTGAGGGACCCTCCCAAATCGAATTTTTATTTTTTTGGCCAATCGCTTGGTTTTTCTAATATAAAATGTATCCCAGCTAAATGTTCTATTCTCTGTATTGCAGAGAGCTTGTACTCCTTTAAAAACAACTAGAAATTTCAAGGATGGGGAGATATTAATGCATAAACAACAAGAGGTGCAAATAAATTATACATTCCTGGTAGTCGCCTAACTTCAATACAGGAGGGATCTGAAATTTGTTCCTTTGAGAATATTTAATCAAATCCCGTTGGAACTTACCAACATACAACATTAATTGTTTCATGATGATACTATACTGGCCAAGCATCCATTTTTACTAAAGTGACCATAATTCTAAGACCTCAATGCAGGACATTACATAATTGTGAATATAAGTGTCAAAATTTTTTTGGTGGTGTTTTAGTACCTTCGCCATTTTATTTAAAAAATAATAACGGGTCTAGTCTAGCGTCTAGTGAGGTCCTAGTCACGGATAGTCCTGACCAATCAAAAGCAAGACGCTAGCGTATATCGGAATTATCCATGTCTTTACGTTCTAGCGAAACTCCTACAACGCCTCGGTGTGTAATAGGCAGAGTGCTTGCCTGTCATTCCTGCGCTACGGGTTCGATTCCCGCCGGTCGCGACAGATGTTTTGTTTAACTTTTCTTAAGGTTATGTTTGTTTTTTATTAATTTACTTATTTTCTTAATTTTGGGTTAGCCTTGGGCTAGTTTTGGTTAGTTCTTGTTGATTGAGCCCTCGTAGCGAGCGGAGGGCCATGCTTGAACGCAGAACGCTAGCGTCTTGCTTTTGATTGGTTATGACAATCCGTGACTTGGCTCACGCTAGCGTCTAGTTGAATTTTGTACTGGTAAGGTTGGATTTCTGTTGTACGTTTGCAACATCAGATGAATCAGAAGCATTTAAAGATTGTTTACAGGCGTAGCCGACTATATCAAAATCGGCGTCTCCTATTGGTCGACCCATCTCGTATTACAATATGTCTTCGTGATGCAATCAATTTGTCGCAAGAGCTCTCGTGGTGTAAAGGTTTAGATAGTTGGGTCTCACCTGGACGGCACGGGTTCGAACCCCGTTGCTTTTTTTATGTTTTTTTTTTTAAGATTATGTTTCTAAACAGTTTTGTTTCTTGATTTTGCGTATGTCTTGGGTTAGACTGGGTTAGCACCTGGTTAGTTTCTTTTTTCTGAGTTCCCGTAGCGAGCGAAGCGAGCGGAGGGACATGCGGATCGACCAATAGGAGTGGCCGATTTTGATATAGTCGGCTACGCCTGTAAAGGATCTTTAAATGCGAATCAGAACTGCCTGAAACCTAGAAGATTTTAGTGAGTTCAGCATATTGTCAGATAATTATATAAAAATTTAATTTAAAAATCAATCATTCCAACAGTTAGTTTTCAAATTCTAATACATAAACGTTTACAAAAAACATTTAACTTAAAATAACAAATAAAACTTTTAATTGTTAGTAGAAGTTTTTCGCATCCAACACATAAATTAAAAAAAGAGGTTTTTGCAGCATTTTGGACCGTTTTATTAATTGATTGTCACTAAATGGCCAACGTTTCGGCACTAGTTTGTGCCATCTTCAGGGCCAGCAACCTAGAGTTGGGCATAAATGAAATGCCTTGTTGAACCCATAGGGATCACAACACGTACACTAAAAAACAATAACAAACACCGACAGCAGTTGCTCAGGTCACGTTCAAAGCTTACTCATTTAATAAGACGGTCCAAAAAGCTGAAAAAACCTCTTTTTTATCCGATCGGACAAAAAACGACACCTTTTCGATGTGTTTTCTCACCGCAAAAGTCATGATTCCAGTATATTGTATTCGTTACTTGGCAACATGCAATAACTGTACAGGAATAGAAAATAACTGTCCGGGAATATAACATTCCCGTCCTAGGCCGGGAATGTAACATTTCTGACATATTCAAACGCCTTGTTTATCAGATCTGACGTCTATCACAAGTAGCATTTAGCTGTAGTTTCCGTAGCTACGTAATAAACTTCAAGATCGCTCGATTCAAAACTTGATATTATGTTGAGTTTAAATTTAAAACACCGTTTTTATTTAGAGTAATATTTGGCTCTATTTATATAAGTACGTATTTTAATTAATTTCGATCGGATAAAAAATAGTATGTGCAACTCGTAGGAAAAGCACATTCCTGGACTCCTGTGTTGCTGGCCTCGGCTGTGCCTCGTCCAGCAACTATCACAGTCGTCCAGGAATGTTTTGCTTTTCCTCCTAGTTACACAATATACTATTTCTAAAACTTTTAATATTATATGGTTTTAGGAATATAATAAAACTTTGCATTTCTCACTATTGGCGCGAAACAAGCAGAATTGGTGCTTATAAAAAACAAACGAATGACCTTTACGACGTCGCACACCGAAACACCAGACTCAGACCCACCATTATCTCCTATAATTAGACCAACTCGGCCAATGCCGACTATGACGCACTATCAGGAATGGGCAAAAATGGTAATGGGGTGATATTTGCGATTCTCATTTTTTGCATTAATATAGCATAGTATAAACAATTAGCTAATTTTGTAGTCATTTTATGCATATCGCATACCACAAAAGAGAATTGCAGGACATTTTGCAGGACGTTTGCTTTCGCTGGACAGAGTCTATGAATGCTTGACTGTCCTGCTCAATGCAGGACGTCTGGTCACTTTAATTTTTACTCTTGTCTAAATTGTGTATCATATGTATTTTCTCTGCTGTTTTTACTTTATTTAGGTAATTATTAAACGATTTCACTTAACTTGCCTTGGGATGCTGTTTATGTTTGACAATTTTACCGATCACCTGAAGAATTCTAAATATACAGGTACGTCCCGAAACGTATCCCCGGTTTATGCTACCTTATTATTTATCGCTATTTTAACTACTCCCAAGTTTTTGTTTCAAATTAATCCTCATTACACATTCAGGGCATACAAATTCGTATGTTTTACTCGGCTAAATATAGGTCAAGTATCCTATTTATTTGTGGCAAACATTTTTTCCATTGAAACCAATTATGTACTTCTGTAATTGAATCTAGGCTGATTGCAAATATGTGTCTCCTAATTCAAACAGTTGATAACAATCAATCTTTAGTCTATGAAATTTAATTCCACCATACACGCTAGTGGAATAAGGTTCTAAATGTATAAAAAAACATGTACAGGTGAAAGTTATAAAATATCAAAGGCAAACAAGTTCAAAGCATATTTCGGTTGTGATGGAGTGCAAAAAAAATATTTTGACATTAAAGATCTAAGTACTTATTCTTTTCTTTCGTCTACCTCCGAATCCAATCAATCAGAGGATGGGGATAATTAGACCAGACGGTTTTACTATGTACTGATTTGTGAATTCAAAGAAGACGGTTTTGTTTTAAAATAAACCCACACGACGTTATGTTTTAAACAACATAAGTTAGTTAGATGGGAACACGTTGTTTTAAAGCGATATTTTAAACAAAATACCTCCTGACATATAAAAAACATTTTTCAGTTATAAATAGACGGGCGATAAATCAAATTTTCAATAACTAGACAATGTTTGTTTTGATTGGCATTATATTGACATTTTGTTTAAGGTTCATAATGCTAGTAAAACTAGCTTCCGCGTGTAACATGCGATTTTAGCTGTAAACAACAGACTGCATATTTAAAATAAATAATCTTATATTTTATGTAGCATACCCGTGAAAACAAATTATTTTAAATAAATTAAAACCTAACGTAGTGCCGAAAATACCACTTTTGTATATCGATATTTTTTAATGTGATAGGTCGTATTTCCAAAATCTCAAATAACCGAGGTGAGAACTGATATTCGCAAAAACTCTATTTTACAGGAGAGATTAAAACTGAATAAAACGCAATAACTCTGGTAATATTCTGTATATTTTTATATTTAAAGCAATTAATAATATTTTATTAGTGACTAATTGGTTTCTCAATTTTTCGACGCACATACGAGTTGACACCAAAGATAAAAAGCAGGTTTCCAAAATAAAAATATTACTATTTGTGCTTCAAATTTTTATTTTTTTAAAAATATATAAAAATACAACGGTATTTATAAAAATTTATAAAAATTCATATTAACTCTGTTTTGTTAATTATGGAAAGAGTTTTGGTAATTATTTTTGCACATGCAAAATTTATTTTTCTTTAAATGAAAATCAGTGTTCAAAACGTATTTATTATAAGCACGTTTTTGTTTGTTACCTACAAAATAATCACAACTTAAAATAGAAAACTATAGCTCTTCACAACATAATTTTAATGTTCTAGCCTATAAGAAAATAAAGTTTATTACTTTTTTACAAAAACTAGGTACCAACTAAGAAGTAGTGAAATACGTATTAATTATAGGCACGTTTTTTGGTTCCCTACAAAATAATCACAACTTAAGAAAGAAAAGTATAACTTTTTATAACATAAACGTACCATATTTTTTTTTTAATTTAAGGTTTTAACCTGAAAGAAAGTAAAGACAATGAAGAAGTTATAGCTAAGTCACGGCGTATAATCGATTATATGAAATTTAACTCAAGTTGTTCTACTGCTTCGAAAAATAATGGTAGTACCAAATCAGCATGAGCCTCAGAAGTTGGAAGACCGCGAAGTGATAAGTTTAGTAAAGGTAATTAAAGCAGTTGCCGAGCGCCTAGGCCGAACTCACCTCCTGTTTAAAACTGTCAATGTTATTTTGATTAAAGTGCAAAATTTACTTTTGGAAAGAAAAATTTCTGTTCTTTTACCTTTTACTTTATTCTAAATAAAACATTTACATTTTAATTTTTTTCCCAGGTTATAGAAACTTTAGCGAGGTTTCCGAGGCATTACCACTTCCAGTGATTTCAGCCGCAGCTGCTTGAACTTTAAGTGAAAATGGTTGGTGGAAAACGACATTGGTTTAGGGCTCGAGTTTATGATGTTACATAACAATTTAGCACGAATATGTAACAGATAGAAGTCGAATAAAGACAATGATTCCACCCTTAATACCTTGCGACTAATTTCCTATTTCGGCGTAAATATACCTTAAAAGTACTGTTGGCTGCCTACGGACGAGTGTAATATCGAAATATTTAATGAAAAGGTTATTCTTGGAACGTTGCCAGATGTGTAATTGGCAAAGTGGTCGCCCTGTAATTTTTACGTGGTTGCGATTTAGGCCAACAGGAAAATACATAATTAATTGATGTGCTATCGTCAGTTTTGATTAAACTACTGTTTTTCGCTTTCGCGTTAAAAATACGCAGTCAAGATATGTTATTAAATGCGTATGTTCCCTAACTTGACAACGTTGCTCGAACTGGTTTGCAGTATTAAATATATGGTTTTAGCAAGGTAAAAACGGGTCTAGCTTAAGGTATGTTTAAAGTCGATTCAATTGAATGCGTCGAACAGATTTGGTATTGGAGTTTTAAATGGCCGCCGTTCGGAATCAATTGGTTCCTGTTGTCTGGTCAGTGTTTATGATGGATTCATCGTTGGATTTCTTTGTTCTGCCAGCAATGTATAATATCATACAGCCTTAGATACGTTTCATTGCATATTGTAGATGTTAGTAAATTTGGCGACATCGGCTGCTGTAGTTTGCGTTTGATTACAGGACAGTGTGGAACGGATTTATGGTTCGAGATTTTTTCTAGCTTTTTAACATCGAATTTAACGAGCTAGTTGCTGGTTTTTGGCTCGATATCGTCCTCTTTCTTCGGCAAACCTTCTTAGGTGGTAGTGCGTATATATGTCTGATAAAAGTTTAAGAATTTTTAATTCACTCTGAAGGGGAATATATACTTTTTCGGACGATAGAGAGTGGCGTAGTTACTAGGTTGCTGTAGTTTATGGCTTGACTGTGGATGGGCTGGTTTTTGCCTAAAGTCGATTGGAATAGTAACTTGCCACGTGCAGTGTATTCTGGAACAAAGTACGCCGTTTCCTTCTTCGAGGAATGTCTGTAGAAGAGAGCGTTTGCTCCCAATTCGTCATTACCATCGAAAAACCCTAAGTAGTTAGGTAAATAAATATACATATCTTATATTTTGTACATACTCATTTATTTTCTGTACAGAGGGGATTTATTTTATCAGAGTAGAAGTAATTTCATTATAGTTTTTTTAACGGGTCTCAGAGGGGATTGAAATACTGCACAATATTGCTATATAGAGAGTGTTATTTTTAAAAAATTTTTAATTCTTGCACGTATATCATGCAATATCATCAAACAAAAGATAATTTAGGCCTGGAACAGGCAAAGCATGATTTATTTAGACTCATTATTATTACAAGAAGTAATATTCTGGGGAAAATAAGCGTATTGAATGATAGTTCATGATACCGTTCTCGTATCATATTGTCGTCGAACACTCATAGCTGTTTCTTTGTCTTGTGGGCACCCGTATTGTATAATAGGGTTTAATAATGTATAAAATTGTATATAATCTTTGATAAATTTCTTTCTACATTGAGTTTTGCTTATAGGAACTTGTAAAGTCGTACATAAGCTTAGTAAATTTAGATTTAATATTAATGACATAAATGGATAAGCTTTGTTCTTGCCTGGGGGTCTGAACTCTTGAAATAGCAAACAGTGGTTATATTATTGGTCAGTTTCTTAGTATTTTATGTCTTTCACCTGTAGGGTGAGATGATAAGGTCATAATAACCTTCGCATTTTGACAAGACGACTAATATTATTATTTTTAAATACTCTCATTATTATTTTTAAATACTCATTGAATTGGGAGTGTTCTGAAAGAGGAGCGGCTTGAAATTGCACTAAGTGAATGCATACTTAGCGCTTGTTCTCTTTCAGGTTTTTTTTTGTACGGGAGCCAGTTTTTCCGGGGAGCCATTTTTCTGGGGGCCTATTTTACTGGGAGCCAGTTTGTTGGAGCTATTGTTTTTGGCTGGAGCTGTTGTGCTTGGAGTTGTGTATCTGGAGCAAGCTATTGATGTTTGGAGCGAGCTTTGCTTGAAGAGAGGTTAAGTAGCTAACCAAGCAGCTGCCAGTCAATACAGTTAGTTGTGTTTTATTGATACCGACTGTAGCCATAGAAGTATGGACATTACCTCAAATACCACTGAGAGTGAGGCCGTAGGTGATATCGGCGAAGACCAGTTAAGATAAGTTTTGGTTATATTTGAGATCTTTTCGGTGTAATGTTAGTGGCGTGTCACTGATATTTTCACGCGTGTATTTTCAGCGTGTTATTGATATTTTTCAGCGTATATTACATTGCGTGTTTTAGAGTTTTTCCGGCGTTGTATCATATCGCGTGTTTAGTTTTCTGCGTGCTACTGATTAACTATACTCGGTACTGTTTGGGTGTAAGCATAGCTTACCTATGTAAATCTAATTAACTGCTGAATCTACTAGTGTGATTCTATTAATGCTCATGTTTTTATGTATTACCTTTCTTTGATCTTACAATTTGATTTATATTGCGTTAAATGAGCAACATTGTCGTTCTTATTTATTGACTATTCGGTTTTAAATAATTTTACATAACGGTATTTTATAATCTGAATCAGTAAGGTTTATTCATGTACAACTGCGAGTCGTCTACCATGGTAAACGCGCCCAAAGTTTCGTAGCTACTATTAGACGGATAACTGTGATTATTGATTAATTTGTTGGACTTGGTTTGATCTTATAGATAGCTGAAGCGTGCCTAATAATTGTTCGATCATTCTTTATCTAATTCACTTCTAGTATAACGCAATTTTAATTCAAATTACTGTCGATATATTTATGAGCATATAGGTTATTAATCGCTTTCAAATTAAGATCTTTTACCTTTTGTTATATATTTATATCATTTTGATTATTGAAAGTAATATGACTCCCACGCCGACGAGCAAGTCGGAGCACACATGTTGCGCTGGCCGCATCCTTAAGGGTAGGTATCATCTTATTCATTATATCTCGTTAACACATTTAAAAGGGTTTTACGCGCAACAATGACACAAAGTAATATAGATATATGCATAAAATGGACTCCATGACACTTCAAAATCGTAACAGTGATTTATTTGATTGTAAAACTTTGAAGCAAAGCGATGGAAGTGCTGCAAGAGATTTGCAATAAAATGTCAAACAAGTTTATTTCTGCAAAAAATACCTGACTGTCAAATCATAATCATACTGTTGTGTATTCAACCTTTTTTCCTGCATGGGCTCGTATTCTGTTCTTACTGGATATTCCAATATGTCTACATTAATAAATTCCTCGCCATCTCGTGGAGGTGTTTCTCAACTTGGCCAAATTTGTGACAATAATTGTTTTTGTAAAAACGCTTCAATTGTTCTGCTTTATGGATAAAACATCTTAAATGATGCAGATTCTCCAAACTATTTCTCGGAATCCAAAGCAAAAGCCATCTTTTGAATTTCCAAGAATCCTGTTTGACAAGTAATGTAGGATATCTGTCTTTGGGGTAGATAATATTTTAGCGTAACAATTTACAACGTCAAATGCAAAAGCAAAATCGTTTAAACAGGTTTCTTGTTTTCTCGCTATTATTAAAACAGTACATTATTTAAGTTCCTGAGCGCAAGTACAAAACAGGAATTAATTCACCAACGAATCGTGCATTTAAGAAAATTACTGAAAAACTTGGTGTATTTAACCAAAAACCCCAGTTGAAGTTTTGGCGTAGAACAAGTTGATATTAATTCGACTTAAAACCGTCGCTTGGTGGTTATTGTGATTCAAAACATGCCGCTGGACGTCTGCTTAATACACGAAATTTATAAAAACCACCTAAATGGTATAACTGCACAATGTATTAGCTGGCAGAAATGTCAAACTGGTGAGAGCACTTTGATTACGGGGAATGACGCCCCCGACATTCCGAGTGGTCATGCGACGAGACCAGCCAAATTCCATCGTGCTTCTCCAGTCTGGAGAGCAACGGAGTACAAAGTTTGGAGCTTATTAATGACAGTATGTGACAAGCGGTGCTGAATTGTATTAGCTGACAGGAACGTGAATCTGGTGAGAGCAGTTTGATTACGGGAAGTGACGTCCTCACCATTCCGAGTTGCCACGGGATGTGGCCTATCAAATTCCATTGTCCTCCTCCAGGCTGGAGAACACCGAAATAGAAAAGCTGGAGCTGATCACTGAGGAGGGACTCAACAATCTTCATTCCCCTCCTCCCTGTCAGGCTAGAGACCACCAAAGAAATAAGTGTAGGTCGATGCTTCCAGTGGAAGATGCATGAGCCACCACTCCACCAGAACTGGGAAGTGCTAAGTGGTTTTTCCGAATAACGTTCCCTGGGTGTCTCGGTCAACAGCAATACGTCCTGGTATGACCACGTTGCTAACATCGCATAATCAGTCTCGCAGAAGGTTGGTGCGCTATTTCACAATAGAAAACTGTATACACTTCAGCAGCTGCTCTTGCTTTACAAAACGCAAGTAAGACCGTGCTTAGAATATTGCTCACACATCTGGGGTGCCGCACCGAAGCATACCCTAAAACTGCTGGATTCCATTCAGAAGAGAGCTGTGCGTCTCGTCGGCGACTCGGAGTTGATCCGTGATCTGGATAGTCTGGAACACCGCAGACGTGTCTATTTTACAGATTGGAGAAAATTCACTTTCAAATTTCAATTATTAAAAACAGGCTTGAAAATCATAACAAAGTTATGAAGATGTTATAAGTAATTTCATTAGTACGAAATGTAGGCGTAAACTAGTTAACCATTAACCAGTGCTTTAAGCTCGGCTTATAGTAAAACCGAGTTTGTTTTAAAAATGCGTTTGCACTATTATCAAAAATGCTCAAAACGCGGCTTAAAGTTGAGCTCACAATTTTGGCTGCTTAGGCCGACCTTTTATATTTTATAAGGTTATGATTCAATTTATTTGTTATTGTCTTTTTTAAGTTTGAATTGAAGAAAAAGCTTTAAAAATGGATGAAGTTTTCGACAATATTTTAATTAATGATGACATAGATGTTGAGGATATGATAAATATAGGTTTTTATCATAAAATTTATAATAGATCAAACTTATCGTGACATAAAACCTCTGAAGAGTGAAAAAAAAAGTAATGCCAACAGGTGGAGGCCCACTTCCTAATATTCCCAAAGGTTTGTTCTGACGAATACCTCGAGAATGGTATTATGATATTCTAAAGCCACATTCCAAACTTTGGCCGTAGATGATTCGGTACAGCATCAAAAGCACTTCAGGTAACAATAACATATCAACATCAAAGTCAATCTCTAATTGTGCCCAAGTTAAAGTGTCTATGTTCGAAATACATATACCATTATTCTATTGTATTGTGGATAATAATAGAAATACCTTACTACTTGTATAATATATCATTTCATCTGTAATGATCTCAGAAACATGTCCATTTTCATATGATAAAATAGGCTTCTGTATAGCATCGCTGTCATATTCATGTGTTAGACCATGTATAGTTTTGTTATTAGGAATTCAAAGAAGAATATGATCTTCCCCACATGTTAGCATTACTGGTTTCCTCTCTTCCGCCACTTGCAAACTTTCTTTTTTATTTTCATTGTTTTTTTTTTAATCAAATTGCAGAGCGGTACACGGAGTTCGATTAAAAAAATTAATAATATTGCTTGCCCAGGTTATTCCCGACTTTAGAAAGCTCGGCTTAAATTTAATTTGTGCAATAATTCCAATTTTAAGCGAGGTTTAAAACCTTAAGCCGGCTTAGTTAAGCTTAGCCTATGTGATTTACCATGGGCGTAGACGGGGTGTATTTAACAGATTCATTTTGCAACGTACCATTCATGCCATGCCATTCAAGAAGGTGCGTAATCCTTGGTTTTTTTTTACGATTTTAACGATTTTTGGGCGGCTTGGCCTTCACCGACGGGTACCGCTGCGGCCTTGTCTACGGTTCACCCCCCCTGAGAAAAAATCCTGTCTACGCCCATGTGATTTATAGTGCAAATGCAAATGAAAGTAAGCCATTAAAATTATGTGACAGTATCATTTTAGTTAGTATCATTTTGGAAATGTTCTGTATTTGAAACTATCTTAACCCATTAATGCTTATAGGGTGATATTTTATATCCAAAACACTGAAACGCTGCTAGGCATGTCACGTTTAACTATCTGCGAAAATTAACGATTTAGTTCATTTCGGACATCTAGCGAGAGTACATCTATGTGATAGTGCTACTAAATTTGCTATATATTTGAAGAAATTTGTAAAGTGGTAGTTGAAATTCAGAGAACCCTGATATTTAGGGTATCATGCCGCTAAGGTGAAGTTACGTTTTATTAAAAGTTTTTCGACCAAAGACCAAATTGTGATTAATGTTTGTTTGCCAGTACCTTTTTTTATACTAATACAGCGAAGCCAGTTATTTTTTTTTGGTATCAATTCTTATTTATTGGCATACTTTTGTTTCAGGAACATTTTTTATAATCATGAGGACCCACAGGATGCTGAAGAGCTTATTAATTTTATTGATGAAATAAGTGATGGTGAAGAGCACTATGATATTTCGCAAAAGAATGATCGTCTTGATTGTGTATTATTACCTTCAGATGATGGTCAAGATACTGTCAAGGACGACGGCCAAAGTAATGAAAAGGATAGGCATTTCAAATCTGTGATTTAGGAGAAGGGATATTGAGAAAACCTGCTGAGATTGACGCAGTATCAACTAGAGAAATGTCCATTTATCTTAAAATTCTGACTTTGTCATGGTACCACACATTGTCTTCCAGAAGGATGTACTGGGGCGCGAAGTCTGATACGTACAATCATTTAGTGAACAACAGCATGTCTAGATATCGATTTGAGTTGGTACATTGTAACCTTCACTTCAATGGTAATACCAACATTGATCCTAAGGACAAGCTGTACAGATTCAACCCCTCATTGACAGAGGAAATAAAATCTTTCAATAATTGTTACCAAACCTTTGAGGCGAAAGCTTTTTTTTAGATGAGGTAATGAAATCTTATTACGGTCGGCATCATATGACGCAGTTTATACGAGGAAAATCAATTAGATATGGTTTTTAAATTTTGGTGGTTTTCCACTTTGGAAGGCTATTTATTAAAGCATGATCCATACTGTGGAACTGTTGATAAAAAGAACCGCAAATCGTTGGGGGTCATCGGTAACAGGAAAACTATGCCTTCAATACTTACCTCCTGATAGCACACTTTTCATGGATAACCTTTTCAATTCATTGCCACTTTTGGAAACATTGAAAGCAGAGCAAAAATTTTGTATCGATACAATTAGATCAGATAAAGAAAATCTCAAAAAGAGGGCACGTGGAAGTTTTCTTGTCTTGCAGGAGGCTGATAGATCCAGATGTTTGGCCCGATAACAGTCAGGTTACTATCGGAGGCAACGTAGACATTGATCAGATTTGTCTTACAAAGGTCCAACGCAAACATTGGCTAAAAAAGGTAAAAACTTATGTTCAGGTGGATGAACTTAGTCTTATCAATTTGTATAGCCAATGAATGGGTGGAGTTGATCTATTCGGCAACCTAAGGGGTTTTTACCGCATCCGAATACGCTAGAAAAAATGGTACTCGCCATTTATTAAGTTCTGCGTCAATGGAGCCTTGGTAAATATGTGGACTTTTTACAGAGAAGCCTGCGCATTATTATAAAAACTGTTTTATGGATATTGACACCTTCCGATCACTATATGGGTTCGAAACCAAAAGACAGCCGAAATAATTTTACAAAAACAAGATTTGACAAACTAGACCATCTAATTTCTCTTAAGAAAGCGTGCATATTGCAAAAAATTTGCAACCTTTATTTCCTCTACATGCAGCCTGGGATTCCATCCTAAGTGCTTTCAGGCATATCATACCATACCCATCTAAATAAATACCTCATGTTAGTGTAAGTATTTGTATAGTAATTTTAGTCAGTTACTAGTTATTTTCGTGACTTATCAGCTGCTTTTGTTACTTTCCAGTTATTTTTATTTTTGAACGGTGACCCTATGGTATGAAAATTCAGAATTCGAATTTTAAATGCTGCATAGATAGGTCGTAGTATGTAAATTTTCTATAATTTAGTAATAAGCTTTAAACGATTATTTTCGAGTTTTTAATTGGATAATAATTGCTAAAAAATGTGGTTTTTGTAGGTTAATTTAAAAAATATATTTTCCCCGGTAGCGCCCCCATCGTAGGCACAGATCCTAAATATGGTGTGACTGCAAAATTCGAAACATATAACTTACAAATTTGTTGATAGGGTGACGGGTGGAGGGCACCTCTTCAATTCTAAAAACGTCTCGAGCGAATTCCTGCTTCCTCTAGGGGCTTCTAAACTAACTACTTTCTGACCATTCGAGGTAGAAAGTTTAAACCCGGTGGGGGATCGAAACCTGGGCGGATTAGAATCCAGTCCCGGACGGAACCTACTGCCCATAAGTTCGACGGAAGCGATTTTTTTTTTGAGATGAGCTTTGAAAATAATTCCTTCCAGGTCGAGTTATATTTTTTGGATGTTACCTTTAATCTGCGAGCAGCAATAATTTTGAAAATTGAAAATCGTCGATATTTAACTCTAGTTGTTGATCTCAAAAGAAACGTTTACGAACGCATTGAAAATCAATCGACATATTTTTTAGACTTTTTCCTGAAATTAACTTAGTTTTAATTAATTAATTTCCTATTAAAATACGCTACTTAGAATGTCGTCCCAGTTATTCGAGAAATTTTTACCGAGGCTGCAATTCAGGGGTAACGGTCACCAAACCTAAAAATAAATATATTAAAAACGTATTTTAAAATGGATCTAGTTAGTGCTACAAAATTTAAATAGATGAAACTAATATTATGCAGGGTGTAAATTAAGTACTTCGACAAACTTCGGGTAATGATTATTTCAGTGATTCTAAGTCAAAATGTTCATATAAACATAGGTCCAAAAATGCTTCGTTCTCAAGATACAGGGTGTCAAACTTTGAAAAAAAAATCAGTTTTTCGTAAATATCTCAATATTCTTTCAGCCGATTTTATTGAACTTTGGCAGATATACTAATGATAGTAAGAGGCTAATTTAGCTCTGATTAGGTTAAAATTATTAAGTCCAGTGGCGTCCCGGAAGGCACCTTCCCCAATATTTTTGAAAAAAAAATGTGCGCCACTGACTTTTTTTAAATTTTTATTTTTATTTTTGAATTCATCAACTAAAAATACAACCTCTTGGTTTCTTGTATTTTTTTCGTATCTTGCTTCGTTTCCGAGATAAACAATAAAAACGACTTTATTACATGTCCCTAAAACAACACAATAAAATAATTACTTATTTTCGCGCCACTGCACTGGCAAAATTCGCAATTATATTGCATTTATTTGTCTTATTGAAAGCAGCTAATCAACAAAAATGAATTTTTAAGTTAAATTTTGTGAAATTTTAATTTTTTTTTAAATTATTTATTGCATACTTCCGAGGCATGCAGTACACAAGAAAATAGTAGCCTTTGAAAATAATTGAGAGGTTTCCATGGTAGCAGAGTCATAACAGTTGATTTAGAAGAAAACAGGTAGGTAGTTTTTTATCAGTTTGACGTTATAAGTAATAATTTATCGTGTGTTTTGTCCAAAATGTACCAATACACAAACGCAGAAATGGCAGACATTCATTTTACTTATGGAGTGGCTCGCGGTAATGCACGAGCGGCAAGACGAATGTATCAGGTGCGATTTCCTCAACAAGTGGTGCCAGACGTCCAAACTTTTATTAATATTCACGCAATACTTTGTGAAACTGGCAGTTTTAAAAGGACAACAGATGTTCCGGGAAGGCCTGCGACAGTTCGAACAGTTGCGATTGAAGAAGCTGTGTTAAACAGAATTGAAGAAGACCCGCAAAGTAGTACACGGAAAATAGGTCGTGAATTGAATATTACACACGCAGTTGTTTGGCAAATTTTAGGTCCCAACAACTTTATCCTTATCATATGCAACGTGTGCAGGCTCTATTACCTAGAGATTTTCCCCTCAGAGTCGATTTTTGTGGTTGGTTGCGCAATAGATTAGTAAGAACCCCGGATTTCCTAGTCCATGTGGTTTTCACAGATGAAGCCTTGTTTTCTCGAAATGCCATAATTAACTTTTATAACAACCATATCTGGGCTGAGAATAATCCGAATGCTATCGTAGAAAATCATTTTCAAGTGCAATTTTCTCTCAATATTTGGGTAGGCATTATCGGTGATCACCTTATTGGACCTTGCATTCTTCCGCAAAGGCTTAATGGCGAAGAGTATCGAAGGTTTTTGGAACATGAACTTCCCAACCATTTAGAAGAAATTTATTTAGAAACCAGAAACAGGATGTGATTAATGCACGACGGAGCTCCGCCACACTTTAGTGTCGTTGCGCGTCAATTTCTGGACGGGAATTACCCTAACCGTTGGATAGGAAGAGCAGGACCACAAGCCTGGCCTCCCAGATCACCAGATTTGAATCCTTTGGATTATTTTCTTTGGGGTCACTTGGAATCGTTAGTTTATAAAAGTCCAGTCCAAAATGAACATGATCTAAGAAATAGGATATTTGAATCTTGTGCCATTATTAATCAGACGCCAGGTATATTCGAAAGAGTTCGGCAATCAATGTTAAGACGACTTATTGCATGCGTTGAAGTAGGCGGTGGTCATTTTCAACAACTATTGTAAAATAATGTTATTAACTAGTTTAGTTTTAGTCTTGTAAATAATTTAAGTTTTTTACCTGATAATACAATCAATAAAAGAAAAATGTTTTGCTTATTTTTCGAAATTAATTATTTTTATCTCGAAAACGAAGCAAGATACGAAAAAAACACAAGAGACAAAAAAGTTGTATTTTTACTTGGTGAATTCAAAAAAAAAACATAAAAATTTAAAAAAGTCAGTGGCGCACATTTTTTTTTCAAAAATAGTGGGGAAGGTGCCTTCTGGGACGCCACTGGACTTAATAATTTTAATCTAATTAAATCGAAATTAGCCTCTTACTATCATTAATACATCTGCCCTAGTTCAATAAAATCGGCTTAAAGAATTTTGAGATATTTACGAATTTTTTTTTTCAAACTTTGACACCCCTCTATCTTGAGAACGAAGCATTTTTGGACCTATGTGAACTTTTTGAATTAAAATCACTGAAAGAATCATTTGCCGAGGTTTGTCGAAGTACTTAATTTACACCCTGTATAAATATATAGAATAATATATGGTTGGACCTACAATAAAAAGAAATAATGTCACAATTCTAGTATGCTTGGATTTTTAATAAAATTGTAAATGTATAAATTTAAAGTGATTTTTAATAAAATATTTCGATACTAATATTTGTTTTTATTTAGTAAAAGATATAAAGTTTTAAATTAAAATAGGTGTAAGGCACAACAATTAAACTACAGTACAAAATAATAAGAATTCACGAATTGTGTGATTTATCCAATCCAAGCCATTTCTCAATACATTTTCCACCAAATAGTCAACTAGATGCTTAACTTTCTTCGGCTCTTCTCTAATTGAATCCTTCAATTTCTAGGTCTATCATTTTGAAGCAAATGTGTCGTAGGAATTGCGTAGCGTTGGGTGTAGTAGCGTAGTGGTATTTAAACGCAAGCTTAAGGCTGAGTTAGTTAATAAAATATTAAAATAGGGTACGCATAACTATTGGTTAATGCAGCCTTTATAAGATATTAAAAGACACTAAAAATCCTTCCAAGTAAGTACCTTTAACCACATTTTGTTTTGTTACAATATATAATCTCCATAGGGAGAATAAAGCTACCATCAAAACCTAAAAGCAAACACGATTATACATTTTAGAAAGCTTTATCCAATTCCATTCTCTAAAGTTTTATTACTTAAATTCCCGGATTTTTCTGCGTTTCGTACTTTGCCCATAGTCTTTTTCAACGACGAAATCTCATTTTTCTAACTGAGAACATGGCCATGCAACGTGAACATCTATTTGATTAATGAAAAAATTTTGCCGACGCAATATTGAAAAATAAAACAGTTTCAGAAGTGAAATTCTCTCTGTTCTTTGAACTTTCATTCCCTCGTCTTATTTGCATTGCTAATGAAGATTTCGGCAAGCACTCTATTGCGAGTTTGTCAGTTGTCTACTAACTTCACTGTTTTACCAAGGTCGCTTTTTAATACTTATTAAAATCAACTCTATATTATATTCGATAACACCATCGACTAAGTAAACCTGGTCGATGAACATAGATTATAGATTTATTAAACCAGAAGTCGATAACGTATTTCATCCAGCCTTTTGGATATTTTTACTATGAAGAAAACTAGATGGCGCTGATTTATGTGTTGCAAGGAAATCAATTTGTGTACTCTCAAAAAAATATATAATAATTTAATATCTAGCTATAATATTGATTATGATATGATGCTGGATATGCAACAATATTTTATACCTATCACTTGGTAAGAGTGATAGAATTTTATTGTTACACCCGAATATATTGAGATCTGCTAGACGCCAGGCAGCATTGCAAGATAAGAGAAACCATTGGCATTGGCATTTTTCATGATTCTTGGCCTGTATGACAGAGGGCGCCTTCCAAATCTTTAGCGAACAAAATTTAAAGATAATAAATCAATATAGCATGAAAGAAGGCCAAATAACATTTAAATTTGTTAGTAGATATATATACATTT
>MU186802.1:67376-105116 GCA_016904865.1 Pissodes strobi | reverse complement strand
ATAGATATATATATATATATATATTAATATATATGTCCAAACTCAACTCTACTATAAGTTAAGTTCAGATTTCTATGTAAATAAATGCGTATCAGAACTCCCCTATGCTTAGCGGTGAGTTCGTATATTTTTTAACAATAAAGAAAAAGACATACGCAAAAAACAAATACAGAACTCGATGAAGGAAGGTAAAGAGTTCTTATAATGATTTTAATACATTTTTATTAATATGTAGTCTATTGTTATTACAAGGAAACGTTCAAAGTGTATCCGAAGTCGCCCCAGATGACAGCATGTATTTTTGAGATGAAAACATTTCATGGCGCATTCAGGGGACTTTTTCTTGGGTGGTGAATAAGACTGAGTCGTCAAGCTAGGCTGTGTAACGCTTATTCGGGTATAGTTGGCGTCCCAGAGAGGGAAACAAGAAATGTGTAATTATTTAAACGTGTTCAACACACTTTTCCCACGGCTATCTCTCATTTGGGTAAAGTCAACCTCAACTTCATTTTTCTCCAAAACGGCACGGGGTGAAAGTGGTACGTGAGATTTGGCATGTTTTCAATTGTTTTTGGCGATCCGGTTTCAGAATTTTGAAAAAATTGCTTTGATACACGATAACTGTCGCCCAACACAACGACAATGCAATTTTCTAGATACATATACCTCTTAACAGTCTTTCAAATCGTTTTGAAATTTGCGAGAATTTGCAAATATCCAGTATTTTTTAGCGTATGTGTGCGAACTTGAAAAATATTGTCACGACTAACAACCATCCGAACGTTTTTGTGCTACCCTATAGAACTAGCCGCCCGCCCGCGCCGTGCCTCTCGCTTCTCTGTCTGTACTGTATGAATCATCGCCCGGCCGGCCGCGAAGTTTCGGGATCGCTGGAATTATCTCGATGGCCTCGTCGAGATCATATAGAGTGGCCTCGGAATACTTCCCGAATATTCGTGATAGATTCGCAGACCTAAGGCGAATGTTGGTCAGTCGGTTAGTCAGAGTTCAGTTCAGGTAATCACTGAGTGTTGAATAGATATTAGTGGTAAAGTGAGAAGAGTAGTATAGAGTGTTAAATTGTATACAGTGGTAGTGAATAAAGAGAGTATAAGTTGAAAATAGCAAAGTTGTAATTCTGTTAAGAATCCACGGGAAAAACGTAACAATATATTTTTATAAAAAATCTTTTAAAAGAGATAAAAAAGGGAGACAATATTTTGAACGTCTTTTCGATATCATTAAAATATAATAGTCTGAGTTTATCACTCAATAATTACACAAAAAGCAGTTTATAGTTTTTTTAGATGTTTAGTAATTCTAAGTCTTTATATTTTTATATAATATATTTAAGTTAATTCTATAATGCTTGATAAAAAAAAGTATATTACTGTCAAGTAGGCAGTTTGTAGGATTTAGTAAAATCGCTTCTTGCTAAAATTGTGTATGTTGAAACTCTACCCCTCCTAAAAGGGTCAATTTGAATCGTTCTAATGCCGGAAAAATCGCTAGGATCAAAAAATTTTAATAGAGGATTTTCAGGATAAATCTCTCCAAATGCGTCTCTGCTTCCAGGGAAACTATAAAAGCATCGATTGCTATGTCAAAAAAAAATAAAGCTGTAATGTTAGAGAAGTCGATTCCTTGACGAGAATTTCCGCCAAAAACTGTAATAGAGGACACTTTAGAAGTGATGATGCCTTTTATACAGGGTGAGCTGGTCGAATGGAAACTTTGGTAACCAGCCTTAAGCGTTGGGTGCCAAATATGTAACCGTATTTGTTAGTTGCTTAGCGGATAATTTTTTTAAGGCGTGGGGTCTAGGTCTTGGTAGGTAGGTGCGGGCGCCACTATTTTTTTTTATTAGAAATTTGTCAATAATTATTGATCCTTGAAAATAGCGTAACAAAATTTAAAGAAATACTCTGTATAAGAACGTTGAAAAACGGTTGATACCCGTCTTAGTTATTATTTTGAGTGCAATTTACCAAAATAAACATCAATATTCCAAATAACTTATTTATTTAAATATTAACTTACACAGACCCTTTCAGGAGAATTGATCCTATCTCAAATTAATTTGTAGTTATAGTAACTCACATAAACTAATGAGAAGTTCTCTTGTAATATTTTCACCTATATCATCAGAATATTAAATCAAAACAAAATAAGGCACTACTTTTTAATCTATGTCTTATAACATTAATATTGCCCAGTTCTTATTTTGAAATAGTTCTAACTTTAGTTAGAACATTGACTTCTTAATCTCACTACTCACAGGCAATGATAAAACACTGCAAATAAGAAATATCCTACTGAATTAGCTTTGTACGATATCAAAGTGATAACTGGTCAAGTACAAAATTAACGCAACCACATATTAAATCATACAAATCGGTATAATTAATTAATTTTTTTAATTTCTTATGGGCATTGGTTATACTAAAAGTTAGAAAAGACATTTTCGGATACTTTAAAAGAGAATTAGCTACAATATGTCTGTATAAGATTTGAATTAAAATTATTCTTAAGATCTAATAGCAAAATCGTTGAAATTATGAAATTATGAAAGAATTAAATTAATGGTTATAGAAATAAATTAATGGTTTAACTGGGACACTAGTAGCATGTGTTGCCTTTTCTACTTCGGTTTACAGCATTTATGCGCCTAGGAATGGTTCTAATTAAATTTTGGATAACATTTTGAGGAATTTGCTTCCATTCTGTGATAACTGCATTTTCAAGTTCCCTCAGGTTTCTAGGTGCAGGTATATGACGTTTTACATTTCTTTTAAAGTAATCCCATGCATGTTCGATCGGATCCATGCCCGGGCTTTTTCGTGACCATTGCATAATTGGTATACCAACTTGATTAAGATAATCGAGTGCCTCCCTAGCCACGTGAGGTCGAGGGTTGTCTTGCATGAATAAGAAATTGGGTCCCACAAAATGGCCGAATTGCATCACATGATCTACTACAATATTCTCATTCTCAACATAGTAACTAGCATTAATAGATCTCGTACGGACAGAAACTAATTCTGTGCGAGCGTCAAAGCAGATGCCACCCCATGACATAACAGGGCCACCGCCAAATCGAATTATTGCAGAAATATTGCAAGTAGCAGATCCATATCCTGGTCTTCGCCATACTCGCTCACGACCATCTGGATGTTTTAGGGTAACCCTAGTTTTATCTGTGAAGAAAACTTGTTTGCAATCATCCACAGACCAATTTTGATGATTTTGAGCAAAATGAAACCTGGCAACTCTGTTCTCTCTAGCAGGGCCGTTCTTAGGACCTCTGCCGCCTTTGTGCAAACATAAAAATGACGCCCCTATATTTTAAAAAAGTATTTTTTTTTTTAACAAAAATATTTTCGAAGTGAAATATTTTTAGCGAGGGTAAAGTTAGAAAAAATGCTTATCAAAGTGAAACGCCCCTTTAATTAAGCATGTTCCAGTATAGCTAGTAGGTTGAAATTTTCAGGACATGTAGCCGAGGTAAAATGAGGATCCTGAACGAAAACTGGACCCGACCCCCCCCCCCCCCCCAAACCCCCCCCCCCCCCCCCCCCCCCCCCCCGTACCCCCCACCTGTTCGGCCAGACGTGGGGAGAGAAGAAAACAAAAACTGGGAAGCCAGTTAGCAGTAAAACTCCCAACATAAGCAAGAATAACCATACTCTTTTATGGGAACTACACATGTTTACCTTAGTACTTAGTATTTAAAATAGTATCCTTTCCAAGTTATATGAAAGCAAATTGTATTTACGTTACGAAAAAGCTTTTCTTGGTGAAGCTTGAAAGAAGTATAATGATGAAAGGAAGGAATCCAGTGGCGTACAGTGCATGGATGCGAGTGATGCGTCGCATCCCTTTAGAAAATCTCAAATTCCACAATATTCATTGTCTTTTATTTTATTTTTATTTCTATGCAATAAATTTCCATCCATCATGCTTGTTCTGGAATTCTTCTACATAGTACATAACTAATACCTATAGAGAAAAATATTTAATAATTAAACTGGTCGACCGCGACCACCCCGATCCAACGAAACCTGGAGCGAATGAAAAATGCGATGTAAGGATGCGTCGATCTACTTCACATCAACCGGCCGGGAAATACATTGTGTTGTCCGCGAGTAGTCAATGAACCTTCTCTAGGAGAACGGCCAAACTGTGGCTAGTTTTAAGTTCTTGGTGATGCGATTGAGTAAACACATCTCCTCGCATTTCGGCTGTTCTACCGTCGGCGTTTTCCGGTGAGAAATGTGACTGTATTATCGAAAAACTATTCCGTACTTCTTATTAAATTATAAAAAAAATTAAAGGTTAAATTCTATGTTTTTGTCTCCGCTTTTGTTATTCAATAGTGAATACGCACACAAAATGTTTTGTTGCTAATATAATATGTAGGATGTATGTCTTATTTTTTGCTGATTCATTTTTATATCTCATGACATAAAAAAGGTGATAGTTAATAACATATTAACAAATTTTGGCAAAGTTTAGATGCGGTCTTAGACAATTTTTCGTCACGCGCGTCTAAGGATCGCGGTCAACACCGACGCCTTTAGTTGAAAATTCCCGCCTTATTTGAAATAAAATAGATTTCCGCGTTTAGTAGAATACGAATTCGGAATTTTGTGTGTATTTTGGCTGCAGTTATTTAGATTTTGCTTAGGTTAGTTTGGATTAGTTAGAGTTATAATAATTTGAATAGAGATTAGTAATATTTTATTTAGTTTCATCACCAACAATGACAAAATTTAATGCTCAAACATGGCGCGAAAATTTAGCCAATCAGCGTTAATGTTGACCGCGATCCTTAGCCGCTCATTTTTTCGTCTGTGGCGCATTTTCCACTTTTTGCTCATTGCATCCCTTAAGGTTTTCCTCACGCTACGCCACTGAAGGAATCGTTATTGAGTATCAAGAAAAAATTGATTTGGTTAAGCAGTTGGCAATATGGTGGCTTGAATTGATGTATCAAACGTTTATATCTTATTATTATAAGAAATTTAACCATGAAGAAGAGTTTAGTGATTCTTATCAGCATTTTGTAAAAAGAAAGCTAAACAGTTCTTTGGTCACAGTTTATTCCGCTTTGGCTATTTTACAAGTTATGAATGGATTGAAAAGGTAATAAATTTGCTTCACAAAACCCAAACTACCGCACCGTGCGGGCCGGGCCGTGGGACGCCCTATATCCTTGCGAATTTTCCTTTCTTTGAAGAGAGTAGAGACGGCGTTTTTGTGAGTTCGACAACCAAAAATATACAATCATTTTTATTATATTGAAGCATAAAAAACTGATTGTTTGCGATGTGAATATTACGAATACTATAGAGGGTTTTAAGTTTTAAACTTTGCTTCTGTGGAATATCTTAAGTATGAAATTTAGTTTTGCATATTTTTAATATTCAAAAAGTGGAACCAGTAAAATACATTTAGTATTTTACTGGTTCCACTGGCGACCTGCGGCCGCCCCTAAGCTTCGCCGCCTTTGTGCCTGCACAACCTGCACACCCCTAAGAACGGCCCTGCTCTCTAGTAAGCAAGCGCGCAGTGGCTGGTCTGCTACTATTCAATCCAACTTCACTTAACCGTATTCTAACTGTTCTCGAAGAAATTTCGACATTCGAGTTCGATTTTCATCATATAACTAGCGACAGTCCTGTTTCTTAAAGCATATTGTCTAAGAAAGCGTTCATGTCGGTCATTAGTTCGTCGTTTTCGCCCTTGCCCTGGCCTTCTAGAATAAGTTTCTACTTCGGCCAACCGTCTTACCATACCACTTATTGCGTAAGGATGTTTGCCTAACAAATTGGCAACATAACTCTGACAATGTCCTTCGTCCATTAGAACTAATACCTGCGCTACCTCGTGTTAAGTTAAATTCTTTGTTCGATTCATTTTTCCAATTTTTCGGAGTCACAAATAAAACACTATACCACAAAAACGTATTCCTTTCAAAAAAAGTAACAAATTATAAGCTTAATTTTAAAGAAAATCTATAGCAAGATTTTCACAAAATTATTTATCATCTACAAAATTTCTTAAAACTGTACATCTAAACAAATTGTTTTGATTGCTGTCAATAATAACGTCACAAAATATTCACAGCCATCATTCAAATACTCGATAAACTTCAAAAGTGGCATGAGAAAAAGGTAAATACATTTTTTGGATAATTTAATATTGTTGCGTTAATTTTGTCCAGGAGTATACTAAATCAATAAAATAACCGGTGAGGTAAATATGTACATATATAGCCGTTAAATATCTATAGGGAACCGAATTGAGCTCAAGTCAATTCCGATATAAATGCGAAAATTAAATTTACAAATTTAGAGTTATGTGAATACTGCCATGAGCTTTACAGCCAAGATCTGTAGAAATAAGTCAATCAGCTACACCAGCAACCTGACTTTTCTAACTGAGATAATATCAGATATAATAAAGATATAATTAAGTCTCTTCGTAGCAACTATGAAAAGAAACAGAAAGATATTTAATGCACAAAATTAGATAACCTACAGCCTTTTTAAAGATAAGTTCGATAAGCAAAATAACCATATCAATAAATGAGAGAAATACCGAGAATATAAACGGTAGACATCAAACGACCTATAGTCATTTAACTAAAAATTTATTAATTAAGATGATCTATAACGATAAGATATATGCGATATTGAAGGCAAACGAATTACAGGATAAATTTATTAATTAAAATGATATGTAAAGATAAAGTATATGCGATATTGAAGGCAAACGATCTACAGTCGTTTAACAATAAATTCATTAACCAAAATGATTTATAACGACAATATCGAACATATTAGGTTCTTAATTAAAATAAAATAGATTTTACTTGTAACTAGTAGATTTGCAGCCGCTGGCGTTCCCTATGAAGGTACGTCTTCACCATGTGGCCGTATTAACTTGACAAAAAGGCCGTTGTATGGCTAACTGACACCGGAGTTAGCTAGGTCAGCATCAAAAGGCCGCCGACGGACTTCAGTCACAATATCCCATACAAGGAATTTTATTCCACAGAAAGGCCCTAGTTAAATGATAGACAATTTTAACCATCTTAAATAGAAACACTCGTGTCCAACATACCTTTTTTAATAAAAGGGTCACCACGGTAGTTCATCATAAATCGTTTACCCGATAATTTTAGAAAATATAAATTCTACTTAATTTGCCAAATACTGCATCCACATAATCAGGCGGTAGTTAGATCTGAAGGTCAAAAATAGCAACGATAAATTACGGAAAACTGCCTGCTCCCCTTGAATGTTCCGGTAAGAAGGGCTATTATTTATCTCAGGAAAGAATATATACCACATCTGTCAAGTGGCGCTGCAAACGGACTCATTCTTTGAGCTGCTCGAACACCGGAGGTAAGGTCGCAAGAAGTAAGGCAGCGAGAGTATCGATAACACAAACCGACCAGTGAAGGGAGAAAACCGCACTACTATATTTTGTAATATTTACAACGTTACACTTTTTGCCATTTTAAGTTTTGACACGACACGACATTGGATGCCTATGTGTATTTTGTATGAGTCCCTGTATAGTCAGTTCAATTTTTCCTGTTAACAGCGTCCCTATCAAGTATAAATTTCATTTTGAACTCATGCCAAGCATAAAAACTTTCGAAAATCCTCGGTATCATAAGAGCAGTTAGTGAAATAATCCAAGAAACTGATTTCAGATGTTTGAATATAAAACAACGGAGAGTGGACAAGCACAAACTATATTAAAAACTAAAGTCAGTGAATTTGAGATTTTGCAAAATTGTAAGACTTTTATATATCGAGGCATTTAAGGCTTTTATACATCGAGGCATTCAAAAAATAACGCATTGGTAGCGCAAATATTTAACTAATGGACTTTTAAAACCGTATTTTACAAAGCCCTTTCGTTTTTTTGATATCCAGATCAAGAATTAAATATATTATTTTGCCTTAACTTTCGCTACAATCATATATAAATTTTATTAATAGTTTGAATGTTTAATTTTCTAGGATTAAACTACACGTGCATGATTAATATCAGTGAGTACTTGGTAGTTTTAATTTGATTAAAATCGCTACCGTAAAATGTTCTTTTTCTGACATTAGCTTAATTTAACCCGAGTTAAATCCACATTGCTGGAAAGGTCATTTCTTGGCATTTAAAAGCTGGAATCGTATCGTCAATGTCTTGCCTTTCTGGGAAAATCTGTACCGAGGAAAACAAATACATTTCTTGAATGAAGTTCAAACCATAAAAAACGTGTTCAATTTCCGTGAAATGCATTTCACTCTATTGGACTTGCCGCAAGTATTAACATTCTTTCGACCATAAAATCTTGTATTGAGCAATAAGCTTTACTGGGTGTATGCTACAGAAATCAACACTGTACCAACCCCCCAAAGATACGCTTCAGATCTCTCGATCCGTGCTGCAAGGAGACTTACTACAAACTTACTACGAAGTCACACAACGAAGAAAATTTAGCCGATGAAAATACTGAAAAAAATTTTTGCAATTATAGTTCGCAGGTCTGATATAAAGCATTGCCAGAACTTTTATATATTGTCACCGAGCACAAGTTCCTCTTCTCTATTTGCTGAAAAGTGAAATTGCGCCTTTTTCTTCCTTAGAAAGATCACCAATATCTCGGAAACCACTAGGTCTGTTTCGGCTACTTTTTCCGCAAAATAAGTATTTTCTTTCTTTCGGCCAAGCTCAACAAAGACAAAGCCCTGGTTATGAGGTTGCATACCTCTAAGAAGTCGCGAGGAGGACTCGTTTCAGAATTTTTAGACGTTGCAAGTGAATCAGTCTCACCTAAGTTGTCGCTGCTAGAATTTCATAAATCTTCATTGTCTGAAATGTAACTTTCTCCTCCCCTTCCTTCTTTTTCATTGTTTCCAAATGTTCTTTTATTTTTGTTACATCCTGTGATGAATCTTTTTCACACTCGGTATACCATGCACTCTCTGTTTCTTGCTCGCATTTCTGATGTATCTCGGCAGGAACTTCGGGCCTTTGGAAGTGGTCGAACTTCCATCGGAGAGACCGCTGTTGATGCGAACTTGGTGATCGACGATTGATGGAGTCGAGAACGAGATGACGGTACAGGAAGAAATTCTGGATTCTAGCTACAGATTTGTAGCACCTTTTCAGTGTTCTAAAAGTAGCTCGGTAAAGTTACTGTATCTTTTGTGAAGTATATGACGACAGCGTTACTAGGAACAGACCCTGGCTAGGGCAAACTATATGACTTCAATATTGAGGTGATAATCGTGGTTATCAAAAATAAGTCAATGCTTGTCGTTCAGGTTACAGTTGGAATAATACCGAAAGCGCTCCAGATTCTTCAACAATTTTTATTCGTCGGCTACTAGATGGGTTGTAGGTCCTGTAGAGCTTGGTGATGCCATTTTATAATTTATAAAATGGTGATGCACTTAATAGAAAAAGGCTTTTGCTTCCGTCCATGAAGCTCCTTATCCAATCCCAGGCTGTTCTTTTCTGTCACTTGTGTTCCCAGGATTTGGCCCATACCACCCCCCTCAGCAGATTAACATCTCTCCGCGGAGCCTGATCCCGAACTCCGCTCGTCAATGTTGTTTATATACTTTTTTGACATAACGCGATTGTATAAAAATTTTCGAAAAAATCGGGAATGTGAGAGTTTGGCTTAGGCGGCGAAGCTCGCGTCTCTAGAACGCAAAGTAATTGGTTCGACGTCCGGTCCTTGAAGTTTTTTTTATTGGATTAGTTAGTTTTTGACATGACTTGCGTTAAGTTTGGGTTAGTTTTTGTTGGTTGCGCCCGGCAGCGAGCGGAGGGCATTGTATGAAGTGCAAATGTGAAAATACAAATGTAAACATTAAACAATGTATGTAGCGCTATAAACCGTACCGTTCGGCAGAAGTCAAGATCTAAGGCTCTCCACAGCGGCGAGATGCTAGTCCCCAGAGCGAACCCGTTCGTCGTACAACTGAAAAAACCTAGAACGTCGCTTTACAAGGACTTCTTTGTCTGGCGCACTGCGTCACTGTGGAACTCACTCCCAGGGCATCTTTTTCTCCCTATTTACAACCTACAACTGTTTAAGAACCGTGTCAATCAACATCTTCGCACACACACTGCTTGTCGAGTGCCATAGGATCTCCCTTTAGTGTGTGTGCCACTGCCATAAGGGATAGGAGGTAAACGGGACACAAAAGAAAACTTCTCGGTTGTAGAGGGACGTACTTTTCCTTCTAGGAAGGAGCACTTCTCCCAAACAATTTGAATTGTCCGGAAACTCTTGGCTCGAAACAAAAAAACCCTGCGAAAGTGAGATGACCCCATTAGGGACTGAGCAAATAAAATGATATATCAAAAGAGGATCAGAACTATTACCTAATTTCCTACTAAACATTAGTTTTAAGTTAATTAAAGTCAAGAGATCCGAAAAAAAACTCTTTTCTTGAAGTTAGTGATAGAGCATTGAATAAAATAAAAAAGCACAAAATAATAAAGAGAATCAATACAGTTTACCTATGTAATGTCCACAGATAGACCAATAAAAAAAAAGAACAAAAGATGGTCAAAAGGGGACTTCTGGTAAGCAATAAAATGCAAGATAACAAAGCCCAAAAACAAGGCAAGGTAAAACCCAAAACCACAAAAGTACAGGCTGAACTGTAGATCTCGGTACTCAAAAAGACACTGAAAACTTTTCCATCACAACCGCACTGTCTGCTCCAATGCACAACTTGCCAGAAAGTAACGACGTGACTTATTCTAGACTCGGAGCGGATCGAAATTAAGTTTTTTTTTGCCTGGCATTGTTACCAACACTCTCCAAAGATCGACCCGTCAAAGCACAGATTTGCAGCATTTCTCGAGCACAGCAACACTTCTCGTCGATTTGGGAAACTGTAGTATATTCAGTTTAAGGTTAATTTAATAGTAATAAGATAAGAGGTGGGGGGGGGCACATACCATGAGAACGGCAAGTCGGCAATGGGAACGCCCCGACCTAGTGTAGTCAGTCGATAAATTACAATAAACCAAATCATAGATTTAGAAGTTGGTGTTTTAGTTATTTGGGACAGCGTACCCAAATTAGATCCCGGATATTACAGAAACAATCGTCCAACAGTTTGGCATACCCAAACTTATTTTAATTAATTACATAACCTAGCCGCAAGGAAAACGCTTATTCAACTTAACAACTATCTAAAACGTTTTGCGAGCCAACCTGTTTTGACGACAACTCGACCTTTCGGAATTATTATAGCCTTATCTAATATTGATTTCACACACGATCCAAAATAAGAAAACTACAGCCACAGACGTCGAATTTACTGTTTTTGTAAACTACGGATAAGGTTGCAAATGACCATGCCTGAATATAATAAAATCGTTGATTTCCCGGCGTAAGCGATTCTGCCGAATCCTTAAACAGGCATTCATAATGTAATAAACATTTTAGAGTAGATTAGAAAATTAAGAAAATCATTCAAATCTCACCATGCAAAACGAGACCTATACCAACATATTCATCAAATACCGTCAGTTTTAATGCAGCAAATAGTCTATATATGAACCTTAAAACTCACTCGGTCAGAACGACTCGGGAGCCATCTTAAGCTACGAAATAAGGGTTGAAATTCTGAATTAAATTTGAAGCGGCTTCAGTTTGAAACTCGCTTGAAATCATCGATATAAATGTAGTTATTTAGATGGCTCGCGAGTCGATCAGGTGAGTTTTTAAGGTCTATATTAACTTGATAGTATGCATAGTTTTTGTGTATTTGACAAATGAAAACATGTAATGTGGTTTTCCCAAGTGTAACTAAGTTCGGTACATTGTTACATGCATGTCCTTTGTATAATAAATATATTTTTTCATAATACCTCTCTGAAAACTATCATTTCCGACGTCTCGGTAGAGCAAAGAAAGTAAGTCTTTCCGGTGCGCCCGCACGGGAAAAATTTTACGGTGCGAGCGCACGGGAAAATTTTTCCCGTTCCCTAATTTCAAGTGCTAAATTTGCAGTTATTTAGTTTTAAAATAAGCATAAAGTATAATAAATTGGGCCAAAATTATACAGCGATGCAGTCTACAAAATTAATCTAGTACATTTCAGCATCAATAGTCTAATTTTTAAGTAAAATTATTTTATTTATTCTGACCTTACTTGTCTTGTCATAAATACACCAAAACTAGCTGCCTATTCAATTACAATAATGCATACAAATACATTTCCATAGCAGCGCTTGATAAGTATTAGATACCTGTGTCTTGCTTGCCTTGCAAGTTTGACATTTGCTTACATTTTAATTCAAAATGCATTATGACATGATTTTGGATACATAAAATAATTTTTTCTCCGATTGACAGCAAATATTAATTTTGCAGACACATATCAATCAGCAAAGTATTACTTTTCCTGTCCAGGCAGCAAAGTAAGTACTTTGCTGCCTAGGCAGCAAAGTGATTAGTCTCCATGGGAATAAAACGTTTGACATAAGTTGTCAAACTATAATTATTATGGACATACACATTTCCATAGCAACCAACCGTTCCAACAATTGCGATTTCTATCAAATTTTGTCTTAATTTATCACTACAGGAAAAATAAAAAGATTGTGGGAATTGTAATAATTTGCAAATATACAATATACATATATCATTATAAACAATCGGAGAAAAAATTATATGTTCAACTCGGCAGCAAAGTAGATTGACTGCCTTAGCTGAATTCCTAGCCTCGCTACGCTCGGCTATGAACTATCAGCCGCGGCAGTCAATCTACTACTTTGCTGCCTAGTAAAACAAATAACTATTATGTTTATGTTTTGATTTCAGAGAGGTATTATGAGAAATATCGTTTATTACTGAAACAGCTTTTCCCGTGCTTGCACGACTTCCGGTGTTCAGCTACGCCTCACACCAGAAACTGTCGTGCACGGAAAAGCCTAGTTTTCGGACTGGCAATGAAATATACTATTTTAAGATTAGTAACTCTAATTGTTATTCTGGTGACGCATTACATATAATAACCAATAAAAAGTTTGTTAATATAGGATTTGGCTGACAACTTTACACCAGTTATTTTCTTTATATTTTGCATCTTAATACAACATCTGGTCGAATAATTTCTGTAACTAGTATGATTATATATGCCTATATGTTACTAAAACTGAGCTTTATCCACAATTTCGGTATTGTGGATAAAGCTCAGTTTTAGTGCATGTTGCCGAATGTTCTAAACCCCAACATAGTATGCTATGCCTATATGTGTTTACTATCACAAATTGCATAGTCAATTAAAAAAGTTACTAGTTTTTAAAAAGCTTATGATGAACCCGAAATAACTAAAAAAATATGTAGGGTGTCCTATTTAAAAAATCGTATGTTTGCATCAAGGACATTTAACCTAAGCACCGCCTTCTTATATTTTTATGAATCACGAACAAAACTTTATCCCGGCCAAATCCTGGCCGTGAACAAGACCCTTCTCCCACTACTAAATGTAGTGTTGCCGCCTGTGCGAAAGCAAGAACAGTCTATAGGCGTAGACTTTTGAAATTGTGTTTCATCATAATAATAATTTTAATAAAGTAAATACGTTTAATTTTAAATGATGGTATTTGTTGGGGTGCATTATTTAAAATAAATTAATGTTTTATTTATAGTGTGTGGGATTATCAGCGTCGGCGGTTGGGTTCTGAAGGTTACTTAACACAAAATAGTTATGTTGCTAATGAATGCGGACAGTAATACCTTTCCACATAGCGGAGTTCAGGCATCTAGTCCTGGACTTAAAATTTTAAAACGAGGGTGTGGAAAATACTTATTTGCTTTCCTGCAAGCAAATTAGCGCTCGCAGCAAAGAGCAAAGACCTTTAACCTAAAAATGTCTCTGAGAAAAAGTATAAAAAATTTGGAGATTTTTATAATGCGGACTTAATATAATTCAGGGTTAATGGTCGTAAAAAATAGTATATTCAACTCACATTTAACGGCTATTAAGAGCCGAGCATGAGAATATGACATAAGCCGTGGGCGAATGTCATAATAAATGGTCTTTGCACAATATACTATTAAGCAACAGATATTTAAATAAAACTTTCAAAACTTATTTCCTGAATAATTTCAAATTTGAAGACGTAACTTATGAAACAACAAAAATACACAATTTTATCCCGATTTAATCGTTTTTGTGACACATAGGATTTTTCAGCTCTCAATGGTAAAAAAAAATTAAATAATTTCACTGCTAGCCTAAAAATAAATTAGTTTTGGTTAGTCATTATTTTTGGGACCAATAATTTTACATACAAATTTTATTTAAAAACATATAAATATGACAAATAACTGGTTAATAATAATAATAATAATAATAATAAATAATAATAATAATAAATTTATATTGCCAAAAAATACACAAAGTACATTGGGTCGTCATTGAAAATACAAAAAAAAACAAGAAGAAATACAAAAAAAAACATTAGTTAAGCAAAAAAAGAAAAAAAATGGAATAATATAGTATGGTAGATTACAAAAAGGAGAAAAAAACAGAATATTTAAATCGGATACAGAAACATGTCAATACAAAATAAATTAAGTACAAATAATGTAAAAATATGTGTATAAATAATAGTGTACAGACAATTGCATGTACGAACAACAGAAAACAATTAAAGCATTAAAAAACAATGAATAGCAGTAGTTAATAGATACAGCATTCTATTTACTTGTCAAAGTGGCAGTAAAAGTACCTGTAAGAAGATTTAAGGAGAGCTAATGGTGATTTAGCTGTGAAAATCCATATACTCGTCAATCGTATAAAATGCCTTAGTAGCAAGGAAATTTAATGTTTTACCTTCTTAGCAAATTTATCACCACGCATCGCCCTCAACCCATACGGCAACCCATTATAGAGCTTTACCCAGCTGTAAAGAGGGGATTTTTTTTAATAATGGGCTGTTCTATGTAGAGTAATCTTAAGCAATTCACTACCCCTGGTATTGTGATGGCTTGTAGATCCTAGTCTCTCAAACGATGAGCGGTTACTATTGACGAATTGCAAGCACCTTAGTATATATATGGATGGAAACGTAAACATTTTATATTGGGCAAAAATTCCTCTACAACTTTCTCGGGAGGGTAGGTTAAAAATAAGCCTTAATATCCTTTTTTGATTTACTAAGATACAGCTGCAGTGCGCGCCAGTTCCATCCCAAGAAACAATATTATAGGACATATGACTATATGCCAAAGCCTAATAGACAGATAGAAGTCCCTCGGTATTAAGCGTATTTTTTAAGCTTTGTACAGCAAAAAAAAAAACAGAGTTTAATTTAGCACATACGTAGTCAACATGACTACAAAAAGATAGTTGGGGTCAATATAGGTCCCAAGAAATTTAGTTATACTAGAAAACTTGATATTAAGTCTTTCCTCGCAGTCGGACTCTGATAAAGAAAAACGATTAAACATATTCACATAAACTTGTCTTTTCCATATTTAGGATCAGTCCATTCTGCCTACACCATACTTCCATATCGCTACATACACTCGTTACACTTTTGTACAATTCATCCAGACTATTGGCACCAACAACTATGGTTGTGTCGTCCGCATATATGGTAACATGTCCACATCCAACATTCAGAGGCAAATCATTCACATACATTAGAAACAACAATGGACCCAGCACTGAGCCTTGTGGAACCCCAAGCTCTATCCATCTCTCCTCAGACTGCACACCACCATATAATTTAACAGTCATTCTTCTGTCACTTATATAGAACTCAATCCATTTCAGCATCTTCCCACGAATTCCCAGACTGTACAATTTGCTGACTACATATATTCAAAAAGTAGCTTAATAACTATTTTCTTCTATTAAATACTTATTAAGGATATATTTTCATTTCATTATAAATACTACTACTCGGACAAAAACCAGCTAAATAAACTGGTTTATCTAGAAAAAGAGGTATTAAATCTAGATTATTTTTTAGTAATTTTCGAACATGAGTTTATTTAGCGCAGATAAATCAAATTTTCTGTAATTGGTTCATTTAGATTTGCTAAACTAGTAAATTGTGTACGTTTTATTGTATACATTTAGTAAACAATCAAACCTACTCAAAAATATCCTATATTTTATTTATTTTAAACACCGGAAGTACCCGTATTCGGTATATAATATACAAAAACATTTATTAAATGTCTGATAATATATGATCACTCCCACTGTACTACTCTGTTTCATTTACTGTGTTTGGTGTCGTCGACCTTCAATGCTCTCTTTCTATTGGTGCACTTACTTTACTACGCGAAAACTATAAATATTTTGGGCGTAAAACAAGGCGAAACTCAGGGAAGCGGCATTGTCAGATTGGCATGTAGAAACTTCAGAACCAGTTTTTGATGGATCAAAAACGGGGAAAATAGTTATTTAGTGTTATAGGTAATTCGTTATGAAAAAAGTATGTGATTATGATGACAGCGTCGAAAAAAAAAATCAATAGGTCTGGTGTCTCGTTTTTGTTACTAGTTTATTTGCTATTTCCTGGGTCATTTCTTACAGTAACTGGTAAACTTTAAGTTTGGCAAAGCTACGTCTTTTGACTTTAGAATGTGACTCCATGTCGGGGGAATACAAACAACCATTTTGTCCCGTCTCTTCTAGGTTAAGTGTCTTTGGTTTGCAACATATCTCAAATAATATTCCAATAAGAAAAATAAGTAAATATGTCACTGAATTCTACACGTAAAAAACTCTGGTAAGTAGCACTTTTATCGTTTTCAATAAATTTTCAAAATCGTCATGCATCTCAAAAATAAACGGGACTATGAAAAATCTGTTTTCGGAACAATCCGTTTGCGTATTTAGAGAGCGCCCGCGTTACAGAACCCCAGTGAAATAACACCGCCTGATTGGCTAACCCCAACCTAGCCCGTCAATGTTGTTTACGGTGTTTTCACATCACGCATTTGTATGAGACTTTTCGAGAAAAGCAGGAACGTGAAAGCTTAGTTCAGGTGGTAAGGCTCTCGTCTAGATTCCGAAATAATGGGTTCGACGTCTGGCACTCGCAAGCTTTTTTTTATCTTATTTTTTGGATTAGTTAGTTTTTTTGGCCTTGGATTAGTTTGGGTTAATTTTTGTTGGTGGCGCCCCGCAGCGAGCGGAGGGCATTATACGCAATCCGTTTGGCAAAAAAGTAGCACCATGTCGCAAAAACCGCATCCCTCAATCTCTTCAAATAAGCAGGCAACTACCCAATTATAACGAAAACCTTGTACAGGGTGTTCCAACGAGGACTGAACAGGAGCCTATTTTTGACCTTCCCTATATTTTTAAAACAAATCATAATAGCCATTCCATGTATTTGTTTCTGTAGAATTCAAAAATTGAACCAAAAAACATTTGAACCAAAACAAGAGACTTGAAATCTAAACACACGTGTATAATATCCTATAGCTATCTTTAGCCGTTTACGAAATATTGACAGTTGAAAGTCGGACATTTTGACACTTTGCCGGGCTCTAAAATCTAAGCCGCATGAGATCAAAGAAAATTGTTCACACATTCCTATCTTAGATTTTCATAAGCTATAGAATGACAGTAACTCCGGTTAGGTCTAAAAGTTTCGGTTAATTTTATGCGCGGGCTATATTCGAAGTTACTGTTATTCGATAGCTTATGAAAACCTAAGATAGGAATGTGCAAACCATTTTCTTTGATCTCGTGCGGTTTTGATTTTAGAACCTGTCAAAGTGTCAAAATGCCCGACTTTCAACTGTCAATATTTCGTAAACAGCTAAAAATAGGTATAGGATATTATAGACGCAATGTGCTTACATTTTCTCTAGAGAAAAATGTTATAATAACAGGGTGTTCCATTTAAGAAATAGTTCATCTATGACGGAAACTTTTGTTTTTGGTTCAATTTATGAATTTAGCAGAGAAAAATACATTGAATGAATATTTTGGTTTGTTTCAAAAATATCAGGGAAGGTAAAAAATAAACCCCTGTTTAGTTCTCCTTGGAACACCCTGTGCAAGTATCAATAAAAATCAGTTTCTTTATTAGGAAAATTCCCGATCACGTAGATGCATTTCACTTTCTGTTAATAGTGTTCAATAAGTTTTCTTCTTCAGCATTTCAAATTGAGTAAAATGTGCAAAATATGCCTAAAATATTGTGCAGATTTGATGTAGGGAATAAAAATAGTATGTTCTATTTAGAAATAAGCATATTTGCGTCATATCTATTACCTAGACCACCCAGTTGAGGACCAACTAAGGAATATTATAAGCTACTTGCCTCTGGTGAAAAGTTCTTTAGGCACCTTCATCACCCTTTTTCAGACTAAGTCGTCATGCATTAACGCTCAAAGCTGTCTACGCTTGGCTATTTAACGCTCATTCATGTAAAATCGGCGTTGACATCAGCCGCAAGAGCGAAACAGTCAGAGGAGTGATTTCAGTTATCATACTCATATTGTTTTATCTTGTTTTTCTCGAAAAACAGCTGCAAGTGAAAATTTTGGATTTGACACATTTTTAGACTGAATGTAGATTGCTTTTGGCGGTCAGATATTTCGTGTCCAAGTTATTACGCCAAACCTCCGAACTTTTAAAATTTCGCTTTGAGAGACGATAAGTATCGAAAAAATTTAACAATGTTGATGAATTTTTTAGGCCAGAATAGGAAAATGGTGAATAATTTGGGTCACTCTAATGTCAAAAAAAATCACAAGGCTCGAAAGAGCTAAGACGACAGTTCGATAGTGACTTACTAGGAAAAAGGTCTCTAAATACTTATCTTAAGATTTCATTATTGGAAAATATAATAATCTGGAGCAACTATACTTTCATTCATTAAAGAGGATATGAGCAGAACAAACCAATAAATTACATAGATCCGATTGGGAATACCAAAGTGGTTATTTTTTTTTATTTCCAGTTTAAAAAAATCTGTTTCAATCGCACGTGTCAGCCAACGTAGTATTTTCAAGAAATCAATCTTAGATTCGCAAACCTCGTAGTCTGTACTATATAAAAGTTTGGTACTAATTTTCCGTACGAGATTGGGAAATACGAGAAAATCGAGGTTAATTGAAACATGCAGAAAAACAAAACATTTTCAAAGCTTTCAAAATTTCGAAAATTTTACGAGCCTGAATTAGATAGCTTTACTTTTGAAGCATTATGTAAATATTAAAGAAATGGGTCTTCCAATATTTTGATATGGCGATAACGTTTAAACTAAAATATGTAGATTTATGCTTTCATTGCAAATGGTTTGAAGCTGAAGAAATGAATATGTTGACATTTTTTATGGCTAGAGTCAATATGGTGAATTTTATGGCAGATTTCGAGGTAAAATGATACTTTTAATATATAGATGCTTATAGTTTTTTGTGGTAAGTAAATAGCTTTATTTGCCCGAAATCTCATTTAAAACGATTTAAACATGGCAAAATTGGCGAGGATTAGAGAACATTTTCCAGCGATAGCCATGGTTTCTGCCGATTTTATTGAAGATTTAGAGGTATAATTCTAGGTTAAACATCGAAGTTGTGATAAGTAATTTCAAAATATAGAACACAATAAAATCAAAGACATATAAAAAATATACAGATTTGTTTACTAAATATGAAGATGCCAACATCGTTTCCTTCTTCCTCCTCCTCTTATAAAATAGTACGTAAGCCGTACTATTACTTACCGCTACTGCAGCGCTGATGCCGATGACACCTAAGAGTATGCCTGCATCGTGGAAAATTGGTAGAAAAATTACATTTATTGGAAAATAGAGTATGTCAAAATATAAATTTTCCGCTTTAAAGTACGACGCGGACGTGGAGATTATAATACTAACATATAAATCGCAGTACTCTCTCTTGACGCGCATGCCAACAACGTCACGTAACAGGTACTCGTCTAGAAAGAACTGGCCGCCATGTTCATGAAAATAAAGTAACCATTCATTTAAACCTAAATATTACATTCCATGCGTAAATAAATAAACTCATAGTCGTACTCTAAGAACATTATTTTAGAAAAGTAAGTACCTATTTTAACTATTTCTTGTTTGCTATGACATGTGTCGTGAGTTAATTGAATCCTATGTTTCTTTGTCAAAATTATTAATTGCAAAGCAAAATGAATTAACGATTTAAATTTAGTTGTTGTGTCTTGCATCACAGAAATAGGTGATCTTTAACAATAATGGTATCAAAATTACTTAACAGAATTATTTAACATAATAAGAGGAACCTATTTCAAGTTGATTTACGAAAAAAAATGCGGAATATTAATTTTCTTTTATAATGGTAATATTTCAAACTGGAACTATATTTCGACGCGTAGCTAAAAATCGAGCTTACTCATTTTCTATTGGTCATATTCGCGTAGCTATACAGTCACTCTTCGCTCTCATTGGTCGGCGGGATGGCATGACTGACATTTCGCCGTCTGTTTGTCAACATTTTCTCTTCTGTGATTTCGCTTTATTTCTTCTGCCTTCAATTGCCTTTATTATAGAGGATGTGTTCGCCCATATTTTGGATTAGTTGGGGTTAGTTTTTGTTGATTGACCTCCCCCCCCCCCCCTCACTAAAAGGAAAAAAAACAAATTTTCCGCATTTTTTCCATTAGGAAATTAATATAGGATACCTAATTTATTGTTATTCTTTTATAAAAATTATTATTTTTGATAGGGCTATTGTTAACTGGACCCGACAAATATTTTACATTTTTTCATAAAACAAAAAATATTTTTAACAAAAACATAAAACATGTTTGCAGCAAAATACACTAATAATTAATACCATAAAGAAGTTACCAATGACATATATGACTATGTTGGCGATCAATTTTTTAAGAGTCGTGCATCGATGGCCACTGCCATGAATTAATAAAACTCGTCTCGAGACAATACTTCAATATAAGAATTCATCATGAGATAATCCAAAGAATTCAGGCGTTGCGTCAAACAGAATACGAGGTATGAACACAGTAATTTTATTTCGTAATGAATGGAATTTGTTTCTCTTTTGTTTCTTATAATTACTATTATTCCCAAGTACACCGGCACGGCGGCGGCTAGCGACACCCTGTAATCAATCTTCTAATCAGTTATCAATTAAACGTAAATTGTTTTTTTCCCGAACTGTAACTTATTTTTTTTAGTAGTGTTCATATTTCAATATTAATAAATTATTCTTTTATGTCGAGTAATTTTCAATTTTGTAATGGCTTATTATTTTCTGCTCGACAGCAAGCTTATTTCAATGTTAATGAGATGTTTGACGCGCTTCGGCCGCCATCTTCATTATTTTGAATCAATGTTGTTATGTCGCGTGGTCTATACACTATTTACTATTTTTTGGTAAAAAGTCTCTAGTGGTAGTGAGACGATAAGCTTTATAACTACACTGGCCCGCAAAATTAACCGGACAAAGAAAATTTTGTTCAAATTCAATCCTAAGTAACTTTTTCAGTATTGCATCAATTTTGATAATTTTAGGCGTTTTTATTGTTATCATTTTTTCATATCGAAGTTTCAAAAATTACTAATGAATCTGCTGTTATACAAGTGTTAATAACAAGTTGCATTTTACTCTAAACTTTTAAACACCCTGTGGAAAAAATTTGACAACTGTATAACGTGTTTTTGTGCGGGATTCTCTCATCTTTTCTCAACAGCCAAATTTAATTCATGTCAATATCTCTACTCTAAAAGAAAACGCAAGGTTTAAAGGAAAATATGCAATTCATAACTATAAACAAAAATTTTTGTTTGTTAGCTTTGTCAGTTGTTAAAACAATTAAGCATTTTTTTGTGGCTTGACAAATAAGTTCTAGTTAAGCGGCTGTCAACATTATAATTTGCTGTGTATAGCATTTGTTGTGATTTTGTGCGTGGTATGTTTCCAAGCTGTTCCGTAAACGATAACTGTTTTATGGTGACAAAAAAATAATAATGAGACCAGAACAAGTAGCACAAGCTGTTGCCTTACGCAATGATGGTCGTACCATACGCTATATCCCAGACACGCTTGTCGTTCCCCGCAGTACTGTATCCGATGTGATACAAAGATCTGAGGAAACTGGTTCGTACTCAAGAAGACTTGGTCAGGGGAGACGAAGAATTACAAACGCAGTTGAAGATCGATTCCTTCGACTTCAAGTTCTCCGAGACCGCTCAGTTCCTGCTACTGCTTTGGTTTGAAGATTGGCAGATGTTCGTGGTACCTACTTTGGTTTCATCGGATACTGTACGGAGAAGGTTGAAAGAACAACATTTAACATCTCGTGTACCTGCTACAGGCCCTCTGTTAGATGCACGTCATCGAAGGCACCACTTGGAATTTGCTCGAACTCATGCAGATTGGGATATGGATGATTGGCGAAATGTTCTCTACACAGACAATATATTAACCTGATGGACGCCAAGGGGCATGGAGAAGGCCTGGAGAACGATATGCTCAATGTTGTTTCTCTCCTGGAGTATAATTTGGTGGTGGAGCAGTGATGGTATGGGGTGGTATTTATTTGGAAGCCCGCACAGACCTTGTTGTGCTACAGAGAGGGAGCCTTAATGCTGATAGGTACATTAGGGAGTGTTTGGAACAGCATGTGGTTCCTTATATTATGCCATTTATAGGAGAACATTTAATGTTAATGCAAAATAATGGCTCGGCCGCACATAGTCAGAATAACTAGGCAATACTTCAACGATGTTGGTATTCAAGTATTGGACTGGCCCCCAAGAAGTACAGACTTGAATCCCACAGAACACATGTGGGACAAGCTAGGAAGAAGAATTAGGCAAAATTATTGTGAATTTCAACTGTGGCTTCCTTAGAACAGGCGTTGCTAAACAAGTGGGAACAGATACATCAAGAGACGGCTGCTGCTTTAATTCAATCAATGCCAGAAAGGATGAGAGCTGTTATTCAAGCTCGGGGGGAAATACTCGATTTTGATACAAATTTTGAATATCAATTTTTCCAATATTAATTTTATTTATTTTTGTTTATGGTTTTATGTTTATGGTTAAGAATTGCATAGTATCCTTTCAACCTTTGTGTTTTCTTTTAGAGTAGAGATATTGACATGAATTAAAAAAGGGCTGTTGAGAAAAGGCTTAAAATCCCGCACAAAAACACTTTATATAGATTTTTTCCACAAAGTGTTTAAAAGTCTAGAGTAAAATGCAACATGTTATTAACCTCTATATAACAGCAAATCCATTAGAAACTTCGATATGAAAAAATTATAACAATAAAAACGCCTAAAACCCGACAAAAATTATCAAAATTGATGCAATACTGACAAAGTTTTTTGGGATTGAACTTGAACAAAATTTTCTTTGTCCGATTAATTTTGTGGGCTAGTGTAGTACCTTGTTTTTCTAAATTTACTGTCAACTCTGACACAGTGTAACAATATTTTTGTACCAATATAGGAAAAAATATTCAGATATCTTGTGGTTATTTGACAATCTTGTTGCAATAAGTATTTAGAGGTACAGAAATTTATATAAAATGAAGTGAAATATTTATGTACGTGCCTGCATCTAACAACTAAAAAACTGATTAGTAGTGATTGTAAAACTTGCATCATCACATGTGATATGTGTATCTAAATAAAAAAAAATAATAATAATTCACCCTCCCAAACTCGCTTTCCAAGCTCGAGATCTGCAGAAAATATGTATAAAACACCCGTATATAGAATTGGCCATTGTATTGAGATATTACCATTTTCTCAAACGACTGAAATAATATATCACTTCGGAATCTCGAGTCTGGAAATGAAACTAGTCAAACGCGACCAAGCGTAATAAGTTCGGATAAATGGGGAACCAGAAAGGATGCTGAGTCTGAGCTTGAGCAGAACGTAGGATGCGCGCGGGAATTTTCAGTATAGTTTTCGTTTTCGGAAGGCCGAAGCCACTGGCTTTGCCAGTGTCTATCGTCGTGGATTTCGAATGTTACTATACATTTTGTCGTGTGCCGTCCGAAAATGTAAAAACTCGACGTTTTCTGAACTTGAAACTCTGAAGATGAAAGCGCTCTGTCGATCATTGACAGGGCCACACTTATCCGAAAGGTGAATACCCTTTTTTCTTCGTTCGACTTCGCACGTTGTCATTCGATTTATGTTTGTTTTGATTTCAAATTTTAAAGCTCTGCATAATGTTATGAAACACTGGCACGTTTTAAATTAGCGAAAACGTATTAAATACCAATCAAAATGCATTTTTTGCCGTAAAAGCCTAGACATGTGGAACACTGACTAAAATGCCGAGTGTTTAGGTATACAGGGTGTCAAAAATCTAGTGCAGGAAAGTTCGGAGAATTATAAGAATCGTTATGCACACTGGTACGAAAATGGTTTAAGGATGAAAAAAATATATATAAAATATTTTTTGATCATGTGCTTATAGCAAAACAAGTTGGGTATGATAAGACATGAACAACATGTTTTAACGAATTAATTTATACATGTTTCGGTATTAAATGTGTTGGAATAAAATTCGATATTGAAATTTAAAAAAATATTGTACCTTTTGAATTTCGCACTCTATACACTACTGTTTATATAGAGAATATACGCTAATAGTAGGAAACCCGGAGTTTGGAGCCACTTGTTTTTTCTACATTTTGAACTTTGAAGACGCATTATTACCAAAAACTACTTTATGAAATGATGCCACACTTCCACAAACCTTTGCTATATAAGATATCAAATTATCTGCAAAAGGTGCCTCATCTATCCACAGAGACTGAACTAAGATAATTTTCATTATCCATGGTCCAGGGTCCACCACCTGAGCTGGTATGTAAGTCATTTGGAGATTTAACGCTAACAATAATTGTTATGATAGCTTTTTCCTTATATCAAAAGTAAGGTTGGTACATAAAAATGGTAACTTATTTGTTTCTAAATGTATATGATTTTTTGACTCCCTGTGCTGCGTAAAAGTAAAAGACATGAAAACCACATTACTCACCTTTCAAAGATTAACTAAGTCGAGACATTCCCATAAACTCTATTTGGTAAACATGTGACGGTAATCGGTTAATGCATTTCCTTGCAATTCTGAAACGAAAAATTTATTACATACCTCGCTCATATACAGGGCGTTTGAAAATACTATTCGAATAACTTCAGGAGTGATTCTACATAACAAAACATGATTTTTTTTATTATGAACCTGTGTCCGGAAATGCATATCCTTTTACCGATTTTGTTGAAATTTAGTAGTATTATCTGCAATAATAAGGGGCTCATTTAGCCTTAATTAGATTAAAAATATGAAGTCCAGAGGCATCTGGGGAAGCATCAGACCAAATATTAAAAAGTATGCGCCATTTATTTTTTAGAAATATCGATTTTTTTTCGTATTAAACAACTAAAAATACAACATTTTAATCTCATATCTTGTTTCGTTTCGAGGAAAAAATTAAAACCAGTTTATTACATTTCTTTAGGGCAACAAATTCTACATCAAACGCTGGTGGTTAATGATTATTTTTCTGGAAATCAATGGTTTATTCTATTCATAGAAATTGCTATAATAAATGATTGCAACCGTTAACTTTTTTCTTTCTTTTTGTTTAATCGCGGGATGTAAAAAAGATTTATTTTTTTCTCTGTGACTGATTTTCGTGGGCCCACATATTGTTCTCATGAAAATTAACAACGCCTTGGCGCGTAAATCCTGCTTCGTCTGTGAACAACACTTTATCGATAAAGGAACGGCTCTGATGATATTTTGTATATATAATAATTTATTATATCAATTTCTATGACTAGAATAAACCATTCATTTCCAGAAAAATAATGGATATCCACCAGCTTTTGATACAGAATTTGTTACCCTAAAGAAATGTAATAAACTGGGTTTTTTTTTCTCGAAAACGAAGCAAGATACGAAAACTATAGAAGCAGAAAAAATGTTGTATCTTATTTGTTTAATACGAAAAAAATATAAAATGTTTAAAAAAGTCAGTGGCGCACATTTTTTTGCCAATAATATTCGGTATGACGCCCCCCGGGTCGCCACTGGACTTTATGTTTTTAATCTAATTAAGGCTAAATGAGCCCCTTATTAATACAGATAACACTACCAAATTTGAATAAAATCCGTATAAGCATATTTAAGATATTAATAAAAAAATCGATTTGTTAAAAAAAGGTTTGAAAATGTAATAAACTGTTTTTTTCTCGAAAACGATGCAAAATACGAAAACAATTCAAGATGCATAATGTTGGATTTTTAATTGCTTAATACGAAAAAAATATTAAATCTTTAATGGAGTGAGTGGCGCATACTTTTTTGTCAATAATATTCGGTATGACGCTCCCCAGGACGCCACTCGACTTTATGCTTTTAAACTAATTAAGGTTAAGTGAGCCCCTTATTATTACAGATAAGTATTTTTAAGATATCAATAAAAAGTTGATTTTAAAAAAAGTTTGGAAATGTAATAAAATGGTTTTTATTTTTTTTTCCTCGATAATAATTGAAGAAGCAAAAATGTATTATTAGTTGCTTAATACGAAAAAAATATAAAATATTTAAAAAGTCAGTGACGCAAATTTTATTTTGTCAATAATATTCGGTATGACGCCACTCGGGACGCCACTGAACTTTATATTTTTAATCTATTAAAGGCTAAATGAGCCCCTTATTATTACAGGTAACACTACAAAATTTCAACAAAATCGGTAAAAGCATATTTAAGATATTAATAAAAAAATCAATTTGTTTAAAAAAGTTTAGAAATGTATAAACTGGTTTTTTTTTCTCGAAAACGATGCAAAGCACGAAAACAATTTAAAATGCGAAAATGTTGGATTTTTAATTGCTTAATACCAAAAAAATATAAAAACTTTAAAAGAGTCAGTGGCGCACACTTTTTTGTCAATAATATTCGGTATGACGCTCCCCGGGACGCCACTGGACCTTATATTTTTAATCTTAAAAAGGCTAAATTAGCCTCATATTATTACAGGTAACACTACAAAATTTCAACAAAATCGATATAAGTATATTTAAGATATTAATAAAAAAATCAATTTGCTTAAAAAAGTTTGGAAATGTAATAAACTGGTTTTTTTTCTCGAAAACGATGGAAAACACGAAAACAATTCAAAATGCGAAAATGTTGGATTTTTAATTGCTTAATATCAAAAAAATATAAAATCTTTAAAAGAGTCAGTGGCGCACACTTTTTTTGTCAATAATATTCGGTATGACGCCCCCGGGATGCCACTGGGCCTTATATTTTTTATCTTAATAAGGCTAAATGAGCCTCTTATTATTACAGGTAACACTACAAAAAGTCAACAAAATTGATAAAAGCATATTTAAGATATTAATAAAAAAATCAATTTGTTTAAAAAAGTTTGGAAATGGAATAAACTGGTTTTTTTCTCAAAAACGATGCAAAACGCGAAAACAATTCAAAATGCGAAAATGTTGGATTTTTAATTGCTTAATACCAAAAAAATATTAAATCTTTAAAAGAGTCAGTGGCGCACACTTTTTTTGTCAATAATATTCGGTATGACGCCACTCGGGATGCCACTGGACTTTATATTTTTAATCTAATTAAGGCTAAATAAGCCCCTTACTATTATAGATAACACTACCAAATTTCAACAAAATCGGTAAAAGTATATTTTTAAGACATTAATAAAAAAATTATTTTTTTTTAAGTTTAGAAATGTAATAAACTGGTTTGTATTTTTTCTTCTCTCGAAAACACGGGAAGACACGAAAATAATTCAAGAAACAAAAATGTTGTATTCTTAGTTGCTTAATACGAAAAAATATAAAATATTTTAAAAAGTCAGTGGCGCACATTTTTTTGTAAATAGTATTCGGTGTGACGCCCCCCGGGACGCCACTGGGCATTATATTTTTAATCTAATTAAAGCTGAATGAGCCCCTTATTATTACAGATAACACTACCAAATTTCAACAACATAAGTAAAAGGATATTTAAGATATTAATAAAAATCCGATTTTTTTATTAAAGTTTGACACCCTGTATCTTAGAAACTATGAATTTTCAGATCAAGGTTCATATGAAAAAAAAATTCATGTTTTCTTATCTAGAATCACTTTTGAAATTATTCGAACGGTAATTAAAAATACCACATATTACGCTAAATAAAATAAAAATTACCAGCTTTAGCTACATACATGAGTAAAATAGGGTAGTAGAGAATTCCAATTTATTATTTTCACATCATTTTATTGTACTAATGTTGGTACCCATATTATATTCAGGAAAATTAAAAATGCCACCGTATTAAGTTAAATAAAATAAAAATTATCAGCTTTAGTTATATAAAATGGTAAAATAGAGTAGTGTAACATTGCAATTTATTATTTTTACTTTATTTTATTTGACTAATGTTCGGTAAAAATATATTCTTCTGAAATTAGTCTGAATCCATGTTAATAATTTTAAAATACTACTTATTACATTAAATAAAAACAAACTACCTCTTTTAGTTGCATACATTTATAAAGTCTAAATTAGCTATAGAGTGGTTGACAATTTCTCTAAATGTTATTAAATTAACGATGGTAAAAGCGTATTTTTATTAGGTTTTTTAATATGATTACAAAGTATAATATGGCTAAAAAAGTATGACCACATTAGCATGTCTTTATTTAGCGTGGTGTTAACTTACTTTTGTTTACTAATACCATCAATAAATGCTAATACTATGACAACCGTTTGAATTGTCAAATATGTCTTAAAATAATATGTATTTGTACTAAAAAGTGGTTGAAAAGCTCTTAATAATATCACTTAATAGAAAATATTATAAAGTACGTTTTATGCAAATTTTGCAATGAGTTGAGCAAAGTCATAAAGTGTCATTCGAAACTAATACACTTATTCAATTGAAATGGAAGTTGTAGGAAAGGTATAACAAAAAATGGCTTGTTTAGGAAAATTCAAGAAGTTCTGCTCCCGATATTTGCTAAATATCTAAATGTGCCTAATATGTATGTGTACTAAAATATTGTATAAGAGCTCTTAAATGAATAACTGTAAAAAATTCAATGTATGCAAATTGTGCAATGAGTTGAGCGAAGTCAAAAGTGTCATTCGAAACTAATATACTTATCCAATCTAATTGAAAGTTGTAGGCAAGATATATCAAAAACCGGATTGTTTCAGAAAATTAAAGAGGCTCTCCCGATGCCGGCTAAATATGTAGATAAGCCTAATATGAATATGTACTAAAACGTTGTATAGAAGCTCTTAAAAAGTTAATTCAATGGAAAATATTAAAAAGTACGTTTTATGCAAATTTTGCAATGAGTTGAGCGAAGTGAAAAAGTGTCATTCGAAGCTTATCAACTTATCCAATTTATTTGAAAGTTGTGGGCAAGATATAACAAAAAAAATTGCTTGCTTAAGAAAATTTAAGAGGCTCTGCTCCCGATTGCTGCTAATTATTGAAATTTGCCTAATATGGATTTGTACTAAAAAATTGTATAAAAGCTCTTAAAAGAATAACTTAATGGAACATTATAAAAAATGCAATTTACGCAAATTTTGCAATGACTTAAGGGAGTTCAAAAAGTGTCATTCGAAACTAATCAACTTATCCAATTTAATTGAAAATTGTGGGTCAGATATACCAAAAAATGGTTTGCTTAAGAAAATTCAACGCCTTCTGCTCCCGATGTCTGCTAAATATTTAAATATGCCTAAACTTAAATTTAGTAAACTTATTTCAAAATATTACAAATACGTCGTAAAACATGGACATGTTTTAAACAATACGTATTCACCAGAAAATTCCATTCATCTGTCAAAATTGACATTCGAATAATAAAATACCTGTTGTTGTTGTGTTTAGCCAATCATATCAAAATTACGCGATAATACTGCACTAGTGCAAATTATCGATAATCCACACGTGTGCAGTATTATCAGGCATAAAAAATTAACTTGGAAATATCTTAAAGTTCAATCTTAATAAAGCACAGAAAATCCATACACCTCTTAAAACAGAACGACTGAAATTTTACTTTCCAAAAATAGTACGCATATAAATATTTTTGTTTTTAATTTAAGCAACAAATAGCTAATAAATTAAAAACTGAAGAAACAATGAACTAGTTTAAATTTCTATTTTCTCTTATTTTCTTTTTCAATTCTTTGTTAAAGTCTTTGTCCAGTCGTAAGTAAGGTTTTATTGAATTTACACTGCCATGACCCGTAATTTTTGATTTTCATTTACTCCGGTTTTTGCGTTATGGTAGTGGCCCGATGAGAATAATTAGTAAATTTAAATTTTGTGATTTCCAGGCCAATTTTTTTAGCTGAAATGCTTGTTCGCTTTGACAGTTCGTTCCTACCAATCGGACAGTTGTTGTACCATACGCCATTTTTTTACCAATCCAGATTTCTAGTGATAAAAAGACGGTATGTCTTTATATTACCTCCTCTTTTTGAAATCAATTTTCTGTACAATCTGTAAGAAAAACAATATTTTTTATTAAAAAGTTATGGAAAAACGTTAGAAAAATTTGATTTAGATGTCTTCATTTGCAGTGTTCTCTATAAGCTATTTGCTGTCTGTTAAACTGCGATTCCCACCTTGACATATTTTCGAAAATATGGGGTTGTATCCAATCCTATTTGTTAGTGATCAATCGTGATGTTTTCCTCTTCAAAAAATTTTATTAAACAGTTACATGCTTCACCTCCTCGAAAAGCCAATTCGTATGATAAACCATGGAAACATTTCTTCTGAAGTCCAATTGGTGTATCTTCGTCATAAATTGTCAATATTTTCAAAAATTCAACGTAACTGAATGCTGACGAACTGGTTATTCTTGTTTCTGGCTCAACCTGCAATTTCCGTCGAACAGCGTTCTTTGCATCTCTTGCAGACTTGAACCTTATATCTGCAAACAACTCGAAAAGAACGGCTAAATTTTTCTTGAACTTGTTTTGCATCCACACTCCACATAAAGACTAAACACTTTGTTTATAGTATGACGCATATTTTTGCGGATTTTAAAATTCCAGCCAGATTTTCTCTGGATGTTTTTTCTTCCAATACGTAACCTGGCTGAAAGCAGAATTTCTTCTATATAGACTTTTTTTATTTTTGGTATTTTTTGGTGTAAGTTCTTCTATATTTCTTCTCTGAATTTCTATCTCAGAAGCGATCCTGAATCGCGACATTCTCGTTTAAAACTCAAATTTAAAACTTTTACTTTTTCTGCAGTAAGTATGATATGAATTTTAATTATATACAAATGGTAATTATATTGATTCATAAAATTTTCTGATAAAATATAAATCTTTTTTCAGAAATATGTTCAGCAAGTAAGCTTAGTTTATTTATTTATGCATATTATTTACTGAATTTTTAAAGTTGTCGTTAATATTGTTTAGATTCTCTTCATGAAAATTTCCTTACAGGATTTTTTCTACTCCTATACTTTAATTTATCTGTTAGACATTCTGCTACCAGTACTTTAATGAGGTTCATTATGATACTTAACGTTTCATTATTATACAGGGTTATATCCAATCAAATTCAATATGAAAGATTACCATGACCATGACATTTAAAATTTGTCATTTTTGACAGTTCATGAAATTTTAAAGCTAAAGTACTTATTTTTTTGAAGGAAAAAAGCATATGCCTTTCACACTTAATGGCTGTTGGGACACTCGCATTTATTAGGACACTCGCCTACGACTCGGGTCGTAATTCCGTAAGATTTTATTGTAGAATAAATTTATAATCGGTTTAGATAAAACTGAACTGAACCCTAGATTTACCAATTTTTTGCAACGTTCGCTAGCTGCAAACAATTCTTGCCAGTTTAAACATATTAATTGCGTTGACTTCTAATTTTTTCGTGATTCTGAAGTTTCACTACTGGATTGTCCTCTCTTTATGGGGATAGCAATTTCAGAATTGCATAAATATTGTGACAAATTTGTCTTAAAGGAAAGTAAAGGAAAAATTTCATTTCTCTAGCCGTGCTGAGATTTGATTTGTCTACCCAGTAATCATGCATTGACAGTGAAAATATCTAACATGTAGTACAAAATGCGACAGTACCAATTTTTGCTTTTACCTTTAATGGGATATAGTCCTCGAGGCGCCCCTAGGTGGTAGATGTATATGCCTACTCGCATCGTCCGGTGAAAGACCACCCCCCCATAACTGGCAAGCGCTAAATGGTTTTCCCAGATCATGTTCCGCTTCCGCGCTGGTGTTCCCGGGTTTCACAGTAGGAATATATGGATATGATGGTGCTTCCAGGATCAAAATATTCCGGAGGTAAACTCCCCGGCCATTCGGATCTCCGGGCGCTGGGTGGCCCGGGGAGCCCTTCATTCCGCATTTCACAGATAGCAAAGGTACCGAACCAATTTAGAATAGATTTCTGCAAGAGACCTAAATACAAACATAAATTCCGTACACCAATATCTACAAGCAAATAGACCACACATACAGGGCCGTCTTTACCCGGGGATGCAAGGGGTGCGTGGCACCCGGGCGCAAAGTCATAGGGGGCGTCGAGCGCCCTATTTCTACGCCATATATCATAAGTATAATTAAATCAGTTTCGGTCAGATTGCACACCAGATATCTCACACAAAGAACAACTTACTGTTATTGTAAGGCTTGTTTATTTTAATCCATCAACAAAACTTGCTGAGCTAAGAGAAGATTTTTTAGGTTTTTTACCTGTAACTGATACTACTGGACAGGTGTTAGCAACTTATTTGTTAGATTTCTTAAAATCATGCAATATTGACCTAGACGATTTACGAGGCCAAGGATATGATGGGGCCAATATGCGAGGAAAAAATATAGGCCTTAAAAAAATATATTGGACATGAATCCTTTTTTACGTTCCCTGTGCTGCTCACACGCTTAATTTAGTAGTGAATGATGCCTCTAAAAGTGCATTGGAAATATCAAACTTTATTTCCATTCTTCAGGAAATATATGTATTTTTTTTGGCATCAACTTCACGTTCGGATATTATTATGAACCAGATACCTACATTAACATTAAAACCTCTTTCAAATACGCGATGAGAAAGTAGAGTTGATGCTGTAAAAGTCCTTCGCTTTAACATTGAAAAAATTTATGATGCACTATATTTTATTTTTATGAATGATAAGTCCGAGAGTGATGCAAGTCCTACAAATTCATATGTTCAGTTGTAATATGGTACGTCATTTTGTCAAAAATTAATACTGTAAGCAAAATTTTACAAAAGTCAGACGTTATTCTTTCTGAGGCAGTCAAAATGATCGATGCGCATACCGTACAGACACTGCATTTGAACAATTTCTATTAGATTCAAAATTGATCGCTGCTGATTTAGATTGTGAACCGGAATTCACCGAAACTGTTAGTCCACGACCCAGAAAAAGACATTTTAGTTATGAAGCTAAAGATGAGCCCATATTAGATTCAAAAACAAAATTTAAAATAAACTTTTATTTTTTATTACTTGATACTGCTCTCTTACAATTAAATGAAAGGTTTAAATTATTAACAGAACATAACAACAAATTTTCATTTTTGCAAAATATTAACAGTTGAAGGTTATTAGAGGTAGCCGAGAAAAAACGCAATGTATGGACTTACAAAAAAACTTATCGTTTCAAAATAGATCGGATGTTGACGGAGAAGACCTATATAATGAATTGGATATGTTACCCTTATTTTTTATAAATAAAGATACAACACCTTTTGATGTATTGAACTATATTTACTCTAATAACTTAATGTCCGTGTTTCCTAATCTTTCAACATCTTTGCTCAAATATTTAACACTTCCCGTAACAGTAGCAGCAGGCGAAAGGTAATTTTCAAAATTAAAATTAATAAAAAATTATTTACGATCAACGATAACCCAAGATAGATTAACAAATTTGGCCATAATAAGTATTGAATCGAAAATAGATTTTAAAACAGAGGATATTATTAAAAATTTTGCCAATTTAAAAGCACGGAGAATTGAATTTAAATAATATACCTAAGTACTCGTAGTTATTAGAATGTAGGGTTGTCATATTTAGTAATATTTAAAACGATACACAACTATGATATATAGAAAAAAAATTGAATTCAAAAATAAAATTAAAAAAATAATAATAAACGGGGGAGGGGGGGGGGATTGCAAGCTGGTTTTCGCACCCCGGCGCTTAATATAGACAAGACGGCCCTGCACACATACTAGCCCTTACAGAAACACAAGTATGTTCTACGTTGGGGTTTGGAACCTTCGGCAACATGCAATAAAAACAGAGTTTCATCCACAATACCGAAACAGAATTTTTGCCCTCGACGCGCGTTTCGCTAATCATGTTAGCATCATCAGGAGATGATTAAAACTCTACCATGGCAGAAGTCAAGTTTCATCACCGTGATATTCGCAAAATCCTTAAAGAACTAGATACGCAAAAGGCATCAGGACCGGACGAAATACCTGCCATCATGCTAAAGAATTGCACCAACGAACTAACACCCGTTTTTTCAGGCTCTTTTCTCTGTCTTACGGAAAAGGGATTTACCCATCCTCTTGGAGAGTCGCTCGAGTGCAACCTGTTCCAAAAAAAGGCAAGAAAACCACGCCCTCAAACTATAGCCCAATTGCCTTCCCTGCGATCCCTACACGTTGCAGTCGATGGACACATCTCGGACACATTCACCATCAATGCGGGCATGCCTCAGGGCGCAATACTTTCACCAGCTCTGTTCCTCATCTATATTAATGACCTGCTGATCGAAACGAATAATACTGTTTACAGTTTTGCAGATGACAGTACCCCTCGCAGTACCCTTTCTCCCACTTTACATCAGAAAAACCATTACCAGCGACTGAGACTCATCACCGCAGACAGGAGCAGATTACAGCAATTAATCAAGACGTAGAGAAAGTTCAAACTTGAGGCGACCGAAATTTGATCCAGTTCAATGCAGCAAAGACCCAAGCAGCAACGTTTAGCAAGAGGGCCAATACAGTGGGCCCTGACATCATTATGGCAGGACCATTCCTTCATCCTCGTCAATCGGACTGCCGGGTCTCTTGCTCAACAGCAATATGTCATGGCATGACCATGTCGCTAACATCGCAAAATCAGCCTCCCAGAAGCTTGGTGCGCTATTTCGCAACAAAAAACTCTATACACCGCAGCAGTTGCTCTTGCTGTGCAAAGCGCGAATAAGACCGTGCTTAAAATATTGCTCACATATCTGGGGTGCCGCACTAAAGCATACACTAAGGCTGCTGGATTCCATTCAGAAGAGAGCTGTGCGTCTCGTCGGCGACTCGGAGTTGACTCGAAATCTGGATAGTCTGGATCACCGCAGACATGTGGCCGAGATGTCTCTGTTTTACAGATACTTTCACGGCAGATGTTCACACGATTTGGCCCGCATCATTCCGCCCCTGGCAACTCCTGTCAGACAGTCACCACAGAGGGCAAAAGCGCACCAGTTCGTCGTACAACTGGAAACACCTAGAACATCGCTTTACAAGAACTCCTTTGTCTGGCGCGCTGCATCACTGTGGAACTCACTTCCAGGACATCTGTTTTCCACTAATTACAACCTACAACTATTCAAAAATCGTGTCAATCAACATCTTCGCACACACACCGCTCGTCAAGCGCCATAGGATCTCACTTTAGTGTGTGTGCCACTGCCATTAAAAAAAAAGAAAAAAGTTAATTTTGTAAGTCGATTCCCATCTATGTTCCCAAACAACGTCTGGACAGTAAATTTCCTTTCGCTAGTTTGACGATTTAAAACATCTCTTTACTTTTAGAAGTGGGGAGATGCATGTCAACGTTACCAAATCTTGAAGACCTACTATGTGTTTTCATTTTTCAGTTAGAGTGTTGTGGACAGGTGAACGATTTATGCGCACAGATGCTACAGATTTTTTTTTCTTTGCTATGTAAGCAACCAAGCCCATACCAGTGAAGCCATTATTATTATAATATAGTTTGTATATCGGTTTATTCAGTCGATCAACTACATTGCTTGCAGATCTTAAATCTGGCTCATTTCCTACAGTAGCCTCTCCATTTTTCCCAGAAAACAGCTAAAACCCGTAAAAATCAATTTGCGCTTCGAAGGCACATCTGCCGAATCTGCCCCCGTTTTCCAAAAGGAGAAATCGGAAAATGAGAGTGATTAAACACAAAATTAAATCGTTTGGAATAGCTAACAGTAAAAACTTTGTGCACTCTGTCAAGTTTTGAATTTGTTACACAAGATTTATTAATTCATTAAAAGTTTCCTTCCTTCTGTAACATTAAAAACTTCATAATAAATGCCAGCCTTGTGTTATCAATCAAAAGCAAATTTGTTGGATTAGTATAAAATACTCAGAGTACCATTTAAAAGATATGAGTATTTAACTCATTACGATTAAACTTCCATGCAAAATATCGACATAATTTCAAACATGAAATCTTTACATGAAATTATTATATTCTGAATATACCAAAGATACTGTGTGGTAAAATAATGGCATTATTTGAGTGACCACCTAATTCGGAAGCATCAACCAAGCGAAGTCACAAATGAGCTTACTGGCTCCTGTTTGTGACTTCTGTTTTTTTTTTGTTTTTATCTCCTTTCCCAGGTTACTCCAGTTTTGTGTTTGTATGTATATATGTGTACTTTTGCCAAGGAAGGCTTATAATGTTCGCCCAGCCGTTGTTGACCCTCGAAACGCATGCAATTGCATGCGTTTCGAGGGTCAACAACGGCTGGGCGAACTATACGTGCATGCCTGCATATGTATTCACATTGATGGAGCCAAGAAGCAGAAACACGTGTCGCCGGATTACTTCCATATGTTCCTTTCTGCTCCTGCTGAGCAGACATGCCAAAAAATTCCCTTCCTTTTATGCTTTATGAGCTCTTCTAAGATCTGTTAGAAGAGCTCAACAAAATACACAACCGAATACAATTTACACTTGAGGTAGAAGCAAACGGTCAACTGCCCTTCCTGGACCTTTTAATTATAAAAAAAGACGACATATCCATCGACTACACAGTTTACAGGAAACCAACTCATACCAATAGATACCTAAACGCAGAGTCCCACCATCATCCCTCTCAGATACAATCAGTAGCCGATAGTCTGATCTCTAGGTCTATACAATTAACCAAATCCTCAGATCGCTCAGAAGAGCTCCACAACATCAAAAGAGCTCTGAAACAGAACAACTACAAAGAACACCACATCAAAAAGGCTTCTAAGCGTGCTACAAAGCCAACAACAAACAAAAAAGAGTACGATGAATCCAGACAGACTACTACACTACCATACATAAAAGGCGTAATAGACGTAATTGGAAGAATCCTAAGGAAACACAAAATAACAACAATCTATAAACCACCAACAACGATCCACCAGAATATAGGCAATCCCAAAGACAAAATACCTTTGGAAAACCACGGGGTATACAGCATCCCCTGCAACAACTGTGACATGGAATACATCGGACAAACAAAAGAAGAATCTCTGCCAGAGTACAGGAGCACATGAACAGCAAAGCTGCTGGATTCCATTCAGAATAGAGCTGTGCGTCTCGTCGGCGACCCGGAGTTGACCCGGAATCTGGATAGTCTGGAACACCGCAGACAT